>JAADVC010001243.1:0-11441 GCA_023334575.1 Pythium volutum | reverse complement strand
GGACGACGCCGCGCCGCCATCGTTTGTCGGGAGTGCCTACCGGCGATAAAGTGAGACCAACAGGAGGATGGATACAAATGGACCATACGATGGATACATTAGAAAACATTGGGCTCTTTTTCACCCGTCTTGTTCGTCTTCGTCTTAGAGCGATTCTTCGAGATCGAACGAGTCTTCGAGGTACGCGTCGCCGCCCGAGTCGTCGCTTCGCGCACTCGCAAGGCGAGGCCGCGACAGCGCCACGGGCGAGATCGAGCCGCCCAAGACGGGGTTCTGAAGTAATGAACTACCGGGGAGGATCGGGATCCGCGACGGACTCGGCGGCGCCGATCCGTGCGATGGTGACTTGCTCCTCGAGGCATCCGCTTCGTGAGTTCTTCGTCGGGGTGAGTCATTTGCATCCTCGTCGTCTGGGTCGAAATGCGCAAACTCGTCGTCGTCTGCGAGTGGCAGCATCGCGCCTCTTAGCGGAGACAACGGTAAAGTGGTGTGCTCATCAAACACATCGTCGTCTTCCTCAGCATCTTCAGCCTGCCGTCGCGACGCTGACGCTGCGAAAGACGAGCTGACGTGGGGCTTTGGTGCTATCCGCATGCTGGTTTGCTCGAGCAGCAGCCTCTCGACTTCGTCCAGGTCGTCGTCCTCCTCCAACTGGAGTCCCCCACGGGGCAACGCAGTCAGCCCCGGCAATGGCTTTTTCCCAAGCGACGAAAGCGGCTGCAGCGCACCGAGCTGTCGACTCGCTCCAAGTAAACTGGAAGAAACGGGGGCAGGCATTTCGCGGTCATCTGCATCGTCCTCGCTGAGCTGCTCTAACTCGGAATCTCCACGGGGGCGAGAGCCAGTCAATGACGCTGAAACCTTTGGTGGTGGCTTTTTCGTACCGGCCAAGGCCTGCTCCAGGACATCGTCTCCAAACGACATACCAAAGTCGCCAGATGCGTCGTCGTCAACGCTGACTTCGTCCTCTTCTCGATCACTGCCGGCTTCGTCGATCTGGGATCCACGGTCGTCTTTCTGGGCTTTGGAACCCAGTGCCAGGGTCAAGGGTGTGGTGTGCACGTGGTCTTCGTCCTCATCGTCAAAGTCCTCGTCCCGCAATCGACTGGAGAGCGATACTAATGGCACACGGGACTCACTACTTGCACCACTAACCTCCGTGTGGTCCCTTCGCTGCTGAAACGCATCCCCATCGTCAGGAGAGATCTGAGTCGAATCTCTCACAGATGAAGATGGCTCGTCGAATCCGTCGTCTTCTTCGGCGTCGTCCGTCTCGCGCTGTGGCACGGAGACGGAGGCGTTGGAGGCTGATGCCTGTGGTTTGGCCGATCGCATGCTGGTCTGCTCCAGCAGCGACCGCTCGACCTCGTCCATGTCGGCTTCGTCTTCCTCCAAGTGGAGCCGCCCACGTAACAACGCAGATAGACCGGGCAATGGCGTCTGCCCTAGTGACGGCAGTGGTTGAGCGGCAGACACCGCGGCAGGCCGTCGGTGGTCACTCGTGTCGTCTCCACTGTCTTCCGCCGACTCGGAATCTGCACGGGGACGAGCAACAGTCGACGACGTGTGAGCTGCCGAAGGTGGCGGCTTGACGCCTTTCAAGGTCTGTTCGAGAACGTCATCCCCAAACGACATGCCAAAATCTTCCGACGCATCGTCCACGCTAGCGTCGTCCTCCTCGTCGTCTCGCTCGCGCATGGCGTCGTCCAGCTCGTCAACCTCGTCCACTTGGTATGATGGCTTCAAGCGTCCTTGCTCTGCGTCACTGCCGTCACCACTGCTCGTTTGCCCCTCAGCTTGGCCGTCATCGTCGAAACCTTCGTCGCGACTTCCAGAGAGGGATGGAAGTGTCTCTAAACCACTCACAGAATCGCCCTGAATGCTTCGAGTCGCCACGAGCGTCTCCACGTCGTCGTCATCATCATCAAAGTCGTCGTCCCGTGATTTCCTAGACAGAGACGACGCATCGGCAACAACCCCGCCAGGTTTGCGCGGAGAGCTCTGCGTCGTCGCCATGAGCTTCTCGACTTCGTCCATTTCGTCGCCGTCGTCAAAGTCGGACGCCGCCATCGCCCCGCGGGTCGCCTGCAGCGCCTTGATCAACGACCCACTGCCGCTACTAACACCACCACCACCACGTGCTCGACTTGCCGGCCCTGACAGCGGCGCAAGTTGGGAACTATTACGAAATGGCACACGCTGGTCTTGGTCGTCTTGGTCGTCGTTCCTATCGTCAAAATTGCGTCGTCCAACACGGGACTTTGGTACGAACGAAGCTGGTGCCAGCTGACTCTCAGCTTCTTCGACGCGATCCTTGTCCGCGGGTTTCGGCGCTGATCGTGGCGATTCACCTCCTTCGTCTTCGTCTGTCGAATTCTCCTCTTTGTGTGTCGCGTGTACATTACTAGCGTCCTCACGTGCCAGAGGAGGGGACAGCCCACCCTGCATAGTATCCACGCCATCACGAGACTTCGTCGACGTTTCGAGGTCCTTCAAACCGACCGAATCGTCGGGTCTAGAATCATCTCCATCGTTCTCGTCAGTGTTAAAGTCCTGAGATTCGAGAAGCTCGTCCTGGTCACCTCGATCCGACTCGGAATCAATCAGCTCGTCCTCTTCGTCATCGTCCGTACGAAGCGCCGACGTGAAATGCCGGTCTCCGCCCCCATCCGCCGTTGCCTCGTCGGCGTGCTGCAGCAGCAAGCGCTCAACTTCGTCCATGCTGTCCTCTTCATGCTCGTCCCGTTGGTCGGAACCCTCTTCCTCTTCGTCGTTGTCGTCTTTTGAGGCAGCTAGCACGCAATCAAAGTCTCCGTCGTCATCGTCGTCGTCACCGTGGAGATTCATGTGGCTGAAAGACTCGTACTCTTGGTCGCCATCCACGCCTTGATGGAGGAATCGCTCGTGCGTCGTAGCATGGGGACTCAGCGCAGCTGACACCGCACGAATTGGAGATCGCTGGCTCACTTCAGTCTCCTCGTCCTCGAGAAACTCGTCCAGATCGTGCTCACTAACGGGCCGATCATCTTCTTCTTCTTCCAATACGTCCAGTGCTTCGTCGGACGATTCATTTTCCAACGTGTGGATATCGCCGTGACTTCCTTCGGTCTCCTCGATCTCTTGCTGATCCCGAGAGTCGTCGCCCGCTGGATTTGCCTGGATAGTCTCTCCGTCTTCCTCGTCTCGTGGCTTGGCAAACGTCTCGTCGTGTCCATCATGAGATGACTTCTCCATCGGGACGCCTTGCGCTGATGGGGCAGTATCAAACTCTTCTCCGTCCACTTGATCAAACTCGTCGTCGTCCGCATGGCCTCGTCGCTGCAGATCCATACGCAGTTGGGCCGCGTGGATCTCGTCATCGTCTTCGTCACTGTCGCTGCGAAGCGCAGCGATCCGCGACAGCGGCAGTGATGGAATCGAGTGCACAGCCACCGACTTTGCAGGCGAGCTCTCACAAGACGTTGGGAGATCCAGGTCATTAAAGTAGATACCCGTAGAATTATCTGCATCGTCGCATGGGCGGCCATCCCGAGGCTCCTCTGCATCCACGGACTCGTCGTGCTGGTCCAGAGACTCGCCCATGTCTCCACTCTGCTCGAACGCACTACCAGCATCGTTGTCGTCACCGCCTTCTGCATCACGAGTCAGTCCGACTTCGTGTTCTAGCATCTCTCCTGAATGTTGCTCCTGTTCGGCTTGTGGCTCGACGGTCTCTTGGTCTCCGTCATCACTTTCGCCGCCAACATCATCCGTTCTGTCGTGATTGTCGCCATTGAGGCCGTTAACCAACTGCTCTTGCCCTCGAAAAAGCACTACGTCAACCACACCAGTGCCGTCCTCGTGTGTGTCGTTCGATGTTGAAGATTTGCTGCGCAGTTGGGACGGATTCGCAGACGTCGACTGAGGAGCCAGCGAGGAGTAATTCGTCGCTGCCTCCTCTGCGGTCGAATCCTCGAGAGACTCTTCCACGCCGACGTCCTCATCTTCGTCGTCAAACTCGTTCGGCATCTCGTTACGTACGTACGGCCATTGATCAGCAGCTGCTGCAGCGCTCGAGCGCGTCGGAAGCACCGTTCGTTCGTCCTCTGACTCGTCCGCATTGTCGGCAGCACTTGTCACCGCTCGCGTGGTGACCTGGATATGGTCGAGAGCCGTCAACTGCAATGGACTGAAATCCTCTTGAGACTCGTCGTGTTCCGATGCAGCGTCTTGGTCGTCTAAACGATTTCCAAAGTCGCTGACTCCCTCGCGTACTTCCTGGCGAAACTGGCTCGCTCCATCCAGGATTGTATCCCCGTGATCGTCGTCGCTCTCACCATCGATCCGATCATCGGTGTCTTCTCCGTGCGAGTCATTCGCATACACATTCCGATTATTCAACGCACCACAAGCGTCCCGCTCCGTGGATTCCTCATCGGCCGCCAGTCGCACCATCGACTCTAACGATTGCGACAGCGAGTCCTCGGCATCTCGAACCGCATCTTCTTCATAGTCACTGCCGTCCACTTCGTCTCGTTCGATTTCATCTCCTTCACTGCCGGAATCACTAAACGCACCACGGGCACAAGTCGCGTTTGATGGATATTCCGCGTTGACTCGGCCATGGGCGGCCGCCACGGGATTCCCGTGGGCGTTTGGCTGACGGCCGTCAGTGGCTTTTCTGCCGTCGTCCACCTCACGCTCGCCTTTATAATAGTAGAGACTGTCGCCATCAAGATCGCTATCGTACTGGAGACTCGACTCGTCGTCAGAATGCTCTTGTGCTTCATCGTCACTACCATCACCTCCAGCCAACGCGACTGCAGTCACAGTCACTATCGTCCTGAAAGGCTGAAAACTTTCTTGTAGTAACATGGCAGTTGGACTAGTGGGGAGACTGGTGCACGGGTCAGCTCCCAACGTCTCTTCCTCGTTCAGAGTCATCTCCATACGGGAGGGCAAACCAGCCACAGGTTCAAAACGACGTTCTAGTAACACCGCTGTCGGGCTGTGGAGCAACGTCGTCGATGCATCGGCTCGTGTGGAGGATGCAGCGTCGGGTATTCTCACTGGTGATCGACGTGCTTGAGATGGATCGCTGGATAACAGCGCGGCGGTCGGACTGTTAATCAGCGACGTGCAGGAATCTGTGTGTGGAGAGATGACGTCAACCGACAACCGCAACCTTTCGGCATTCGACTCTTCCGTCTCCTCTTCAGTCTCCGCTCTATCATGCCCGCCTCGGTCCGGAGTATCCTCCACCTCACCTTGGGATTCTTCATCCACACAGTCGTCTTGTGACTCGTCCACCGCATGGCTGGAACTCAGATCCACGCTTCGATCACTCACTTCTTCCAGGTCTTCGTCCTCGTCGACGTCACCAAACTCATCAGAAACCTTGTCGTCTGCCTCAATCCAATCGTCCGGCCGGGGTGAGAGTTCCACATCGTGCAACGGCTGCACCGGAAGAGCACACTGCTTGAGCGCGTCCTGGACCAATTCCTGCAGTCGCGAGAGACGCGCCGCCAGCGTGGGTGCCACGCGAACATACTTGGCCGCAAACGACGCGTCGTTCGTGGTCCAGCCTTTCACGAGCGCATCCAGAAACTCGACATTCTTCATGACCTCGGCGTCCGCGTCCGTGAGCCGTTGCTGCTCTCGATGGAACTGCTCCGTCACTTGCGTGTGCTTGTTCTCGTCCGCCACGAGCGAGGCCTTAAGATCCTGGAGCTCAGCGACGCTGCAGCCGCTCGTGAGCTTGGCATACAAATTCCGAATCGACTGGCCGGCGGCTGCGATGGTGTGTTGGTTCGCCACGAGTTCCTTCTCCATGGACGTCGTTTGGCCGCAACGCGATCGGTCCGTGAGCGCAGCAAGACTCGTTTCCAGCGCTTGGATCTCGACGCTCAGCGTCTCGAGCTCCACAGCCTTGTCCGCTTCCAATCGCTCCATGGTCTCTCGAATCCCGGCCATAATTTGCGATAGCTTGGCATTGGTCTCCTTGAGCTCGTTCGCTTCCGTCTCCTTCTCTTGGGCTTGGCCTTGCAGCGCGGCCTCAAGTTCTTCCACTTGACTCGACAGCTCGGCGACGTGTTCTTTCAAAGCATGCTTCTGGTCCAGCACCACAGAAATCTCGTCCTGCAGGCGACCCATTTCCTGGGCTTGCTTGGCGTGGTCTCCACACTGTCGCTCGAGCTCGGCTCTCAATTCCTTGTTGCTGGTCTCCAGCTCCTTGATCTGCATGGCCAAGCTCGTGGTCTGCGTCTCCAGTGAGTGGGCACGCTCGTGGTCGGCCGCCGCCTCCTCCAGTGCCTGCTCGTGACTCGCCGACAGCTGAGCGAGTTCGTGCGCGTGCTGCTGAGCCACTCCATGAAAATGAGACTGCAGAGACTGGCTCAGATCGTCCTCGTCCTGGGAAGACACGACCCCCATTGTCGCCAATTCCTTCATGATTCGCTCGAGACGGTCTCTCAAGCGCGCCTCGCTCTGCACACTGGCCTCGAGGTCTTGTTTCATGCTCTTCAGCTCAGCGTCTAACCCAGACGCGCGCGAGGTGTCCTCAACAGCCTGGTGCTTCAACGCCTCGAGCTCGGCTTGCAGCATCTCGATCGTCTTTTGGAGCCGGCGCTCGCTCTCGGCCGCGGCGTCGCGTTCGCGCTCAATGGTCTGCCGCATCAAATCGATCTCATTTTCGACGCGGCCGTTGGTCTCGTGTTGCTCTTGGAGCAGCTGCGTGATCCGCTCGCGATGCTGCGCCTCGGCATGCGAGCGTTCGGCTACTTCGGCCGACTTGGCGCGTAATCCCTCAATGAGCCGCTCGCGTTCGGCACTGAGCTCGTCATACTGGAGCCGCAGGTTCTCCATCTCGTCGAGCAGCTCATCATCTCCAGCCGAGATCGACTCGAGCTCCGATCGCATCTTATTCAGCTCGTCGTCGACGTCACGTTTCTCGGCGTGCAGCTTTTCCATCTCGCTCGAGAGACGCTCGGCCTGCAGCGTGGCGTCTTTCATCTCGGACGCTACCCTCGACATCTCCAGCTTGTGGTTTTCTGCACTCGCTTCCATTTCGACTTCGAGCCGGGCAATGCGGTCACGGCACGCTTCAATCGTTTGCTGTGCCTCCGTCATCTCCACGACGCGTCTTTCAATCTGAGTCTGCAGTTTCTCCATCTCCGCAGCGTGAGTCTCACGTAAGGAACCTTCGGATTCGAGACTGTGGCGTGCGTGGTCGGCTTGAGCGTTCTGTAGTTGCTCCAGCAGCGATGCCTTCTCTCGTCGCGCCTGGCTCAGTGCCTCACCAAGTATATCAAGCTCACTCTTGTCGACGAGACGATCGCGCATCTCCACTAGCTCCATATCCTTGGAAACGATCGCTCGCTGGAGCGCGTCGACTTTCAATCCGTACTCGGCCTGGAGCCGCGTGATCTCCGTGTCCATGGTCTCGGCATGCTTCTTGACCAGCTCGTCCCGCTCCGATTGCATCGCCTGCAGCGCCGTCTTGAAGGCTTCAACGTCGGTCTGACGTTCAGCGAGAAGCGACTGCAGCTCGGTCCGCTTTGTCTCCGCCTCGGCCAGGCGAGGAGCGAGCTCGTCTGGAGTACTAGCGCTCCTCGCCAGCGACAACACGGACGCCGACGCCGCTGCGACTTTCTCCAGCTCCTTGAGCCGCAGTTTTGCTATAGCGAGTTCCTGCTGCTTAAGCGCCTTGGTCTTGGTCAGCAAATCCTTTTCGCGCTTGGCCGATTCCATGCGCTTCTGCACGTCGTCGTCGCTGCGCACGAGCTTCTTACTGAGCGTCTCGATCTGGGTCTGCTTGGTCTGTAACTCTATGCTCAGCTTTTGCATCTTCTTGTCGACTTCGCCTTCGAGCGTGCGCATCTTTTGACGCACTTGCGCCATCTCGTGGCGCACCTTGAGCACTAGCTGAGCGCGGTCGTCGTTCTCCTGCTTCTCCCGCGCGAGCAGCGACTCGAGAGCAGCGTTGCGTCCTTGTGCCAAGCCCATCTCTCTCGATTCGCTTTGCACTCGCTGGAGCATCTCGGCCCGAAGCGTCTCTCTCGCTTTCTCGTGCTCGTCGATCTGGACTTTCATCCCCTTGAGCTTGGCCTCGTACTGACGATCCTGCGCCTCGAAACACCGCTCCATTTCCTGCTTGGACGTCTGCAGCTGCTCGAGCTCGGCAATCGATCTCACGAGCCGCTGGCGAAGCTGCTCGGCCTCGCGCTGCTGGGCCACCGACTCGACTGCGTGACGCGATCGCGTGTTTTGCTTGACGGTGGCCACACTGTCCTGCAAGTGCTTGCACTGGTCCTCGACCTTGTTGCATCGCTTTTCGAGCAAAACCACCTTTTGCTCGGACTTGGCGTTCTTGGCCTTGGTCAGGATCGTGAGCTGGCCAACCTTTTCTTCCAGCGTCGTCGCCACACGGCTCTGCTGTGCGTGCAATGCCTTGGTGAGCTCGTGGCGCGTCTCAGCGAGCTCCTCGTGGATCTGCGTCGCGTTTTGCTTGAGCTCGTGGAACCGCTTGTCCTGGCGTTCAAAAAAGAGCTGGATTTGCGCCATGTCGTCTTTCAGCTGCGCTTGCGAATTCTGCACGGGCATCAAGTCCGATTTCTTGACCACGCGCGACTCGAGCTTGTCGAGATCGTCCAGCAACTCGCTCTTGAGCGCCGCGACAGCGTCCATGCGATCGCTTTGCACCGTCTTTTCGATCGACTGGAACTTGCTCTCGAGCTTTTGCGTGAGAAACTGGAGACTCTGGTTGAACCGGTTCTCGAGCTCGTTGATCTCTTTCGACACGCGCATTTGCACCGTGTGCTCGACGGCCTTGGCGTCGAGCTGATGGGTCGCCTGGCGCTCGAGCAGCGCGATGCGGTCTTTGACTTCCTCTAGTTTCTCATCATGGCGCGCCGATCGACTCGCGGCTTTGATGGCAGCACCGAGCGCCTCGAGGTGGCCTTCAAGCGACGTGATCTTTTCGTGTACGGACGCAAAGCCCTTGAGCTTGGTCGTGATCTCAAAGAGGTCCTGATCGACGCCGACCTTCCAGCCGAGCAGCACGGCGCTGTGCTTTTCGAGCCGCGCGATCGACTCGCTATGTTCGCCAACCGTTTGTGCGGTCGCATTCGTGTGGCTCAGCTTGGCCTGCACGGCGTCGCGCAGCTCTTGCATCTTGATCGCGAGTGCGTTCGTCTCGCTGGCCACGACCGTCATGTCGGTCCGTAGGTCGGCCAGCGCCTTCTCGAATGCCGTGGACCGCGACGCCACGTGGACTTCGAGCGACTTGCGCAGCTCGTCGAGCGCGAGACCTTCGCTGGTCGGTCCTGGGATCCCTGACCCATACGGAGCAGAAGATGAAGAAGAAGCGGCCGTGCTCGTGCGCGTCGTGCTGCTCTTGCTCTTGGCCGCGAGCGAACTGCTTCGCTTGAGCGTGTTGCTTGTCCTCCCGCTACTAGCCCCGATGGCATGGCGAATCGGAGGTGACCGCTCGTCGCTCTCGTCTTCGCCGTCAGAATTCACGCCAAATGCGGTGGTAGAAACCGCCGCTGGACGCAGAATCAACGACTCTCTTGCGCGTGCCCTCGCATCGACTTCGACGCTGCTGCTGCGGTGGAGCTTACGTGCGCCGCTCGTCGACGACGCTGCTGTGGCGGCGCGAGGAATCGACGTCGAGCTCGCGTGGCGCTGTCTGGCGTTCGCGTCTTCGGCCGCGTACCGATGCGAGAGGCTGCTGGCAAAGCTGCGCATGTCGGACGCGATCTGCGCAGCCGACGACGACGTCACGGGCCGCGTACTGTGGGTCGTCGTGGACACGTCGGGCGTGCCCAAGTCAGTTCGTCGGTCGCCAATGCGACGCAGCAGCTTGAGGTTCTGGTTGGTCTTTTCAATGATGGACGACAAGTCCGACTCCCAGTCGGTAAAGCCGCCGCCACTTGCGCCACCGCCGCTCATCGTCCGGTGACGCACGCGGGGTTCTTCGGAATCTCCTTGCCGGTTCCACCTGAGGAAAAACAAGGCGAGGACGACGCTGTCCGGTGCGCCACAGAAATGAACGTCTTCTTGGACTCCTTTCAGTCCGATACCATTGCAACCAAGCGCGTCGTTTCAGGCTGGGGGGGTCGGTTGCCGTTTCAAAACGGTTGAAGCAGGGGGGGCAGACCCAGAAAGTCTCATTGTCTCCGAATACAGAGCATCTAATACAGCAAGTGCCCACTCACGAAAGCGTCGTGGTCTCGAGCGCGAGTGTGAGCGTCGCGGCGTCAAACGCCTGCTGGTATCGATGGAAATGGGATCGGATCCGCGTCGCGTGGGCAGCGACTGCACTCGCGCAGTACGAGAGCAGCAGCTCGCGCGTGCCATCGGAAGCGACCGCAAAGTATCCGACCTGTAAGACACAGACAATGAAGGGTGAGCTCTTCGGTCGAGATCATCCGTCAAAGGTGAGACCTACCTCGATCATGGGCTCGACGCATTCGTCCAGAGCGATGGGATAATCCAGTAGCCGCGCGAGCTTTCGCTCGTCGACGCTGTGAATCGAGTCGGAACGATCTGGAAGATCTCCATCGAACGGTATACCGACAGGGAGGAGTTGGAGCGTCTGGTCGATTGTAGTGCACACTGGATGGGACGCGTTGACCAGCACGAGCGTATCGCCGAGCGCGTACTCGGCCGGCGTGCGCACGTCCGCCGCGACAACACGCAGCGCTGGTGTACAACTAGAAGAGGGATCCAGTATGCCGCTTGGTATGAGCACGTCCTGTATGAATGGCTTGCGCCAACACGGCGGCAGGTTCGAAAAGAACAGGCACGGTTTGAGTCCCGTGAGCACAAACAGCACTTCACCATAGAAACACTAGACGTCCACACGCATCCCTTTGTCAGTCAGTGGTTGGAGCACAGAGGCCGCAGAAGAACACGCACCATGGACGCAGGATCCAGTCCGTCGTGCTCGACTGCAAACCACGTGAGCTCGGCGTGGGAGCGCGACGCCCAAAATGCTTTTTCACATTGGCGAAAGGCGGCGACGCGATGCAGTGTCGCACAGAGCACACGATGGCCGCCACGCGTCCAGTGGCACCGCTGGCAGTCCTTGGTGCAGTACGCGACCCAGCAGCAGCGGCTGCAGCGCGAGAGGGACGCCGCCAGAGAGCCGCAGGACGCGCACGATGCTTGTGTTGGTGTCTGCATTCTGTTTCCCGCCTTTTGATTTGGAGATGGTGCGAAACGAAAAAAAGGGTGTCCTTAATTGAATAATGATATGAATTCTAAATAGGGATTAAAATCATGTTTAGACAATACACATATCTATTGGTTAAAAATCTGAATCGTTTTAACCAATCATATTGTCTCGTTGCTTGTCATCAGAACCCCAAAGGACGCGAGGAGCTCAGTGCGCAAATGAGCCACGCGAACGTCGCGGCCGCGGCGCGCTGCTCCATAGAGATCTTTGACGACGTGCTGCG
>JAADVC010001242.1:0-11452 GCA_023334575.1 Pythium volutum | reverse complement strand
GCTGGGGGACTTCACAGGAAAACCATGTCGCACGTGGCAGCAGTCAGTCAGTTGCGATCTTTCGTTGGCCACACCACATTCCACGGGATCCGATACTGTAGAACAATCTTTCCGTTGGAACCCTTCGCTGGACGCATTTTCTGTTCTCGAGCTGTTTTCGTTCTTGAAGTGGGCTCGCACCGAGAATATTCTTGGAGAAACAAAGAACAAAGAACAGCTCCTACAGCATGGCGATCGTGATCTCGGGGAATGGCTGGTCATGGACACCACAGGGAGACAACATGAGAGAAGGCGCAAATGACGGGGGAATAGAAGTAGTATTATATGGACAGCGAGCGGCATCTCTCTCTCTCTCTCTCTCTGTCATGGCTTCTAAAGATGAGCATACGGAGAAATAGCGGAAACCAAAAACCCTCTGGGGGAAAAACACTCCGACCGCCGGACAACACTTGCACGGGCAGCAGAAATTCACTTGGGCCAAACGAATCGAAAATGGCAGCGGGGGCGAACGCCTCGCCTCACACACACGAGGGGGAACGTATGGGCTTATTAAATCGCGAGCGCAATCACACCGACGACCGTGGCGACCACGACCTGCGCGAGTGCGCCGCGCGCCGACAGCGTGGACGGCATGGCCGCCGACGTTCCGTTCGTAGAGTTCTTGGACGAGTTGGTGGCCGACGCGGCCGCCGAGGTCGCCGTCGGCGTCGTCGCCGCACCGGACGACCCGCCCGCCTTGGTCTTGTTCATCTGTTCGATCGGCACCCACTCGTAGTCGCCCGAGCCGGCAGTGGCAGCGGCGGGGGCAGCAGCGGGCGCAGCACCAGGAGCTGCCGGGGCCACGCTGGGGGTCGTCGAAGCCGGTGCACCAGGCGTGAGCGCGGGCGTCGCGTTGCTCGCACCCTCTGCAGGCTTGACCGTGCCGGGTGCGGCGCAGAGCGCGCGAGCCGCGGTAAGCGCCGCGTCATCCAGCTTGGACGTGGCGCTTCCCGGGTCCTTGGCGCCGGCGGCCACGGCGGGTGCGGCGCCCGACTTCCACGCGCAGCACGGATCGCCGAGTTCTTCGCCGTTGGTCTGTCCGTCGCCGTCCGAGTCGGCCTTGCACAGTGCCTCGGTCCACGTGTTGCCGGCGCCGGCAAAGGCCTTGCCGAACGCGTTGAGCGCGCCGCCGGCGTCCGGGTCCGTGTGGCCCACGGCCGTGACACCGGCGACGGCGCTACCGTTGGGAATTTCCTTGGCGTATTTGGGCTTGGCGTCAATGGCCGGCAGCGCCGTGAGTGCGAGCACACACACTGAGAGAAGCGCGACCGAGTGCATTTTGGTGATAAAGATGATGGCGAGGGTTCAGCTACGAAGGGAAGTAATCCGGAAATGGGGTGCTGGATCCAGTGTCCAGAGTCCAGTGTTCAAAATTCATCGCCAAGGCGAGTTGACGCGAGAGCCGGCTCGGGCGGCCCGACGCGAGACAGACACGGCCCAGGTGATAAAGCAGCGGGGTTCTTGACTTGGCCTGTGATTGCCACGGTAGAGGAGGTGAGGTTTTTCCAAGAATCGCGCTTTTTCTCTCGTCTCTGGACATGGACAGTGGATTCGCATCCAGACTCTGAAAAACCAGCTGCGGCGAAACGGAACAGCGCTGGGAGCGGTCCGGTTTCCGCTGGTCCGCATGGACGAATGCGATCGTGCGATTGCAAAACTGCTCCACCGGGTCCTGTTGAGTTGGTACAATTTACAAAAAACGTTAGAAAGTAAGTTGAAGTGTCCAGTACGTGTCGACTTTCATACCTGGTTTTGCGTATTGTGTTGCATGGAATCGTCAACAAGTGGAACAGGTGGTTGCTACTTGAAATATTGTATGGAGCCAGAATGCATGGATTGACCAGTGTACATGTATTGGTCCGAATCAAGACCTGGAAGGTATCGCTGAAATGTGGACCAAACACCAACGATTGACCATGATTGCATGCACCAACGCTAGCGTTGGTGGTATTCATTGATGGATATTGTTGTTTTCTTGGCGCAACACGTGAAAGGTGAAAAAGCGCGGATTTCCCCTCCACTCTTCTTTAGACTGAGACCCCAGGACTAGGAACCTGACCTCTTGAGGAGGGCTCTACTCCTCATACTGGACCGTCCTTTCGCGACGTGACGTGTAATACAAAAGTTCTCATGGCGCTCTTTTTTCTCTCTGGCGATTTGCAGAAACCAACACGTGCCGCTTCGATCGTACGTTGCTCACGCGGGTTGCCACGTACTACGTAGTACTGTACTTTTGAATGGACACGGATCTTTTTTCCGTGGATGCAGCAGTTACCGGCAATCGATTACCAGTGTCCCTTCGCTATCGGAGCTGATCAGCTTCTGTGAGGTTCACTCGGCGGATGCCTGATCGTCTGTTCATCTTTCGGTCGTTTTCTAGAAGTTTGTACTTCTTTCGCGATGGGTAAGGTTGCCTTCAACTTCAGGACCCACGAGGCAACGAGTGTCGTGCTGGAATGTTTCAAGCTCACGTGCGAGTTTGGCTTCAAGCCGCTGCTGTCGGCGCTGTAAACGTAATCCACGCTGATCAGTCCTTGGTGGATCTCCCACGTGCGTCACTGGATTCTGGACGGCGCGAGCGCGGTCCCCCATCACGTTGGATGCCACCGATATTTTGTCTACCCCTTGCCGGCCGTTCTTCTGAAATTGCATGGATCCAGACTGCGAACGATCCAGCAAGTGCTTCTGGACACTTGGTGTGGAGGTGGCGTGGACGGAGCGATCGTCGCGGTTTGCGCACAGGATGACGATCGGATGGTTTGCGCCATACGCGCCCAAGGCCACGACATGGGCCGTTGAACTCCACGCGATTTCCATGAGCGGGAAGCCGTGGAAAAAGCGATGCCCCCACAAGCCCACTCCGGATGAGCTGTCCAGACGAACCCCTTCGACGGCCTCAAAGAGATGGGGCACGCCATCCTCGGACCCGCTCACGACAAACTGACCGTCCGGAGAGAAGGCTGCCTTGGCCAAGAGCTGGTCGCATTCCACGCCCGAGTAGTTCTTGTGGAGAAGCAAAAAGCTGCGTGTCTCGTACTGGAACAACGCATGAGGATGCGTCAGCACGAGCAAGTGCTGCTTGCGCGGATGCAACGCCAGACTCGCAATGCTTCGCTGGCCCGTGCGCACAGTCTTGCTCAGCTCGTACCTTGGTGACCCAGTGGAAGTCGTCGCCGGCGTCCACACTGTGATCGTTCCACTCGAGTCGCCGCAAAAGAGTCGACCGGCGGGCTTGGCTTCCATGCGAAGGCTGTGAATCGCGACGGATTGCGTCAGGCCAACACCGATCTTCCATTCGTGCACCGGTGTGGAGATATAGGGCCGACTTGTACCTGTCGTTGATGGTTCGCTCCGGAGATGGGCGTCCCACAAACGAACGGCACCGTCCGAGGCCCCTGTCACGATCAGTTGCGGCTGTGTCGTGTGGAAGATGGCACCGTAGACAAAGACTGGCGACGGAACGTGCTGGAAGATCCGACTGGGAAGTACGACTGGCGCATTCCTACGATCCAATGAACTTAACGCGTCGTGAAGTTCCCACAGGATGGCAGCTCCATCAGAGGACGCAGAGACCAATGTCTTTGCGATTCCGCCTACTGCAAGCCCCCACTCAACCGCATATACCATGCTCTGGTGACCACGACAGCTCTGCCACAGACCGCCCGTATTGATCTCGTAGATGTCGATGACCCATTCATCCGCTGTGGATGTCGCGTGGTGGACGCCTGCAGCGAGGAAGAGTCCGTCTGGACTGAATGCCAAGCACGAGCAGCCTTTGCGACCCGTCGGGAGTCGATGCAACACGCGCCGAGGAACCAAGCACGACTCACCGGTATGACGCTTGCAGTGTAGCAATGGATCGGGAACGCTGGAGACCACATGGTCTACGCTTGATTGGACATGGGACTGGTTGGTGGTCTCGTCCTGGTTGCTTTCGGTTGGACTGTCATTTTCCTTCACCGTTGACTCCGATACACTTTCGGGAACACCTTCAAGACGAGTAGGAGACTGTCTCGCCGCCACTGACCGGATCGCAATGTGAAGAGTGCATGGCACGCGGGATCTCATGCGGCGTTGGTACTGCAGAAACACTGTCGGCACGCCATCGCCAGAGTCTGGACTCCATTGGAACTGCGATCTGGCTTGGTGAGCGTCCAGCCAGCTCATAGACGACCACGCATAAAGCTGTAGCCGCAAGATGGCGTCGTCACGCGCAGTAGAATCATCCGGCATGGAAAGCGATGGGAGTCGAATTTTCCCACGATCACTGATTGGTTTGAAAAAACACCACGCAATGCGTCTGTAAAACACTTCGCTTCTCACGTCGTAGTCAGGGTCCATCGAGTTGGTGGCGACAACTTTTCTGGCGTTCCTTTCTTGCCGCTGTGGTGTCGGAGTTGGTAGATGTCTTGGAGCTCTTCGTTTTCTCGGCTCGACAATCTCCATCAGTACGAGGACTTGGGGTGATAGAAACTCGCTCAGATTCAGTTTCTGCCACACGTGAGACGAATTCCACTCGAAGGCGTTGAGCATGCTCGAGCTGAAAGTCGCTGGGCGTGTATGATGATGATCTGTGAACGGAAGCCCGGTGCACACGTCGACAATGTTGATGACCACAATCGGATGCCCGTAGCTGGTGATGCTGCTGCTAGAGAACGGCATGTTGTCTGAATGGCGCACGAACACTTCTACGTGGCTCTTCCTTGAGGTCTTGTCCAAGGCCTTCAACTTGGTTTGTGCTTGTAGCGACAATGGCGATAATTCCGTGGCACTGACGAGCGGCCGTAGAGATCCTCTGACGCAAATGCACCGACTCAGCAAGTTCCACAGAGAAGAA
Organism: Pythium volutum; assembly: GCA_023334575.1. Lineage (NCBI taxonomy): Eukaryota > Oomycota > Peronosporomycetes > Pythiales > Pythiaceae > Pythium > Pythium volutum. Next base: position 6,576 of record JAADVC010001242.1, on the reverse strand, counting down.
GCAGTTGGAGCTTGCTGCGCTACACGCCTCGACCTGGATTGGTCTTGGATACTCGTTGCAAGATGGCTTCCATTTTCCAGATCACCACTTTGTTGGCCGGGGTGAGTGGCTGATGTATCGCCCGGATCCCGTTTCTTCGATCTTGGCCGTGGCGCGCGGAGTTCGCCAGACGCCAACGATTTTCGAGGTTTCTTCGGCTTCTTTCGCTTTGGCTTGTCAACTTTTGTGCTCGAATCATCTTCTTGGTCACGCCGGGCGAGAAGTGGAGAAGACGACGTCGCATCGGCTTCGGCGTTCTCAACTTCGTCATTCGGTACTCGAGTCTGCGAACTCAAAAGAGCTTCAGCCTCAGGAGAAGCAATCTCGTCACCGCCATCATGCTGGAATCCGTGTTTGGCTTCTTCAGAGCTTGCTGCCATCTACGCCAAACAATCAGTTGTCAACGGGCACCACCAACAGTCGCGAGCTTCACCAGAGTGACTTTATGTGCATATATATTCTGGTTTCACGGGTTGCCGCTACAGCGGGTCGAATGGCTTCTTCAATGCAAGAGTGCATTACACAGCGTTGACTTTGGACGATCTGGAGAGAGCAGCACAAAGTCCACCTACCACCAAAAAAGCAGAAGGTTGATGGTCAGAATGGTTACCACGACAGCCACAGTTTTGAACGCGTACAATTTCGTGGACAAATGGATTGCCCTCGAGCGTGATCTCCAGATCCGCAAGATATCGCTTGGCCTCAAACGCTCGCAATAGAACCGAGTCGTGATGCGGGAGACTTCCATGAAACAAAGCGAATTGTCAGTTTGAGTCAGCCAGATCAGTTGAATTGGTCATGCAGACGTACTCGAGAGCAGGAGCAAAGCCCGTCTTTGGACACACAGTAGCAATTTTTGTCAGCGACGAGCCAAAGAGATACCGCACGACACGCAGCATGAGCTTGATCTGGTGGCGAGAGATCTTGGCTCGCCGTAGACCGATCAAGTTGAGACCGAGCAGCTTGGCGCGGTTGCCGCTGGCCAGACCGTACGGAAGCACATCGCCGTCGACGGCACTGCCGCCACCAACCATCGCGAGGCTGCCGATCTTGATGTGCTGCTTGAGTCCGACCAGACCGCCAATGACCGCAAAGCTGCCAATCTCCACGTGGCCGGCGACGCAGACATTGTTCGAGAGCACGACATGGCTCCCAATCTGGACGTCGTGGCCCACGTGGGCACCGCACAAGATCCAGCAGTTGTCGCCCAGCGACGTCGGTGCATCGACAGAGTACGACGTGCTTCCGTGGATCGTCACGTGCTCGCGGATGACACACTGGCGACCAATCTCAAGCTGGAAGAGCGACGACGAGTGCGGGACGACATGCGGGTTGTGCTTCTTGTCCTGCGGCTCTCCGCCGAGACACGCGAACGGGTGGACCACGGTCTCACGACCAATACGAGTCTTTCCTTCGACCACGACATGGGACTGCAGTACGACACCATCTTCCAGCACCACGTCTAGAAACGCCATACATCCCGCGTAAACATTCGTCCAGAGTTCATCATCGTCCCTCATCAGGCAACAATCGTACCCGGTCCGATGACGCTGTAAGGCCCCACACGGACGTTGCGACCGAGCGAAGCGCGTGCGTCCACGACGGCAGTCGGGTGGACCATGGCGTTCTCGTCCAGACTTGTGTGTAGAAACGGCGACGCGAACAAGTGGCTGTCAGAGGACGTGGAGGACTTGACGTCCTGCTCGTGGCGCTTGCCCGCCTGTGTTTCATGCGCCACAAAATCCATGAGATTGAACCCTGACCAACACAGAGGGTTATACGAGACATTGCGTACAGCAGCGTGGTCGATTAGCTCTTCCATGGACTGCATGACAGCAGCAGAGGCCGACGTCTGTGCAAAGGGAAACCTTGGGTAAGTTTCCAGCAAGTTGCCGCGTCCATAGGAGGCGCTGGACGACGAGAGCGGTACGTACGAGACGACGAGCAGACGGCGCGTTAACTCTGGTAGACGCGGAGGTCCGAAGCAGCGCCTCGGTCGCGGCATCTTGCGGAAACCGCAGCGGGCAGCGGCGCAGCATGGGCGGCATGAGCATCATTTCGACAGCCACGGAAAGCCAACGCCACTGACGGTTTTGGAGTGGGATGGATTCGATTTCAACCGTGTTATGGTTTTAGGTGGGAAATTATACCTTGTTTAGGTACTTGTGTCCTGGAAAGGCAACTTCCAGTGAACTTTCCGAGGATGACGATTTGCATCAGATGCAAATTGCATGTACGCTGGATGGATGATCGCGGACAGGAGAGGACCGACGCAGTCCATCCAGAGATGCTCAAACAGGTTTTGATGTGCAAACGAAATTGGGATTGTGTTTCACGTTACGCGCATAATTGGTTGCTACAGTATCGAACGAGAATAAAAACGCTACGGAATAATAAACTGGAAACCATCTAACGTGGAACCTCCGCCGCTTAAAAGTTGGCGTGGATCATGTCGCGGTACATGCTGCACGTGCCCGTGCTGCTCGAGTCGCGCTTCATGCGAATATAGCCGGCCTCGCCCCAGTTGGCACCCCACGAGTTGCGGACCTTGAAGGTCGTGGCGTCGTACCCCACGGCCAGCACGGCGTGGTCCACCTGCGTCGTCTGGCACGTCGAGAGCACACCGCTCTTGTACTGCTTCCACGCAGCGTTACCCGCGGCAACTGCAATCACGACCGGGTGCGTGTTCAATGCCGTCACGAGACCTGTCTCGCCCTGCACCTTGGCCGTGCTCTTGATGCCCGAGTCCACTTTCGTGCAGCCAGCGTTACAGGCCGCCTGGCGACCGTTGCTCATAGTGTACGGCACGTCGGCACCGCTGCACACACCGTTTTGCTGAATGTACTGGAACGCATAGACCGTGGCACCACCTTGGCAGCCCTTGTTGCGCGTGTCACAGGTCGCGAGTTGCTGCTCCGACAGCTTGACAAACGAAGAGGCCTTGGTCGCAAGACACTTGCCCGTCTCGGTGCCAGCAATGGTAGCAAACGACCAGCACGAGCCACACTGACCCTGGTTCTGGACCGGCGGCATGCACTTGTTGGTGGTCCAGTCGACGCCATTGCCGTCGCCACCGATCACGACGTCTTCGTTCTTGGCAGCACCAGGCGTGTCAATAGGCGCGACGGGACCGACAGGACGCGATGGCGACTCGGTCGGTGCCACGATCGGCGCACGAGTGGGGGACTTTGTGGCAGGCGCAGCGGTAGTAGGCTGTGGTGCACCCGTAGCAGGCGCGGTCGTGGACGGAGCACTCGTGATTGGTGCCGATGGGGTCGTTGGCACAGGCGCTGGGGCTGGGGTCGTGGGGCGTGGGCGTTGGCCGGCAGATGGAGCCGACGTTGGCGCATCAATGGGCTGGCCGCTCGGGCGGTAGTTCTTATTGATCCAGTCGATCAGATCCTGGAAGCTGAAGCTCTGGGTCAGCGTCGACGACGACTCGGCGCCGGCTTCGCCATCGGTACTTGAGGAGCCGCTCGGAGCGTTTCCCCACCACTTGCTCAAGGCGTCTCCAAAGCTGAACGCGTGCGCCTGACCATTGCCGTCGCTGCCGCGGCTACTACGGCTGTTGCTACGGCTACTCGGCTTGATCTGCTTGATGTCGTCGTCGGCTATCTCACGAAGGCGACGCCCTTCCCCACTCAGCAAGTACGAGTTCTTGATGTAGGCGGAAAACTCGTCCTGCGTGAGCAGCGAAAATGGCGAGTCGGTCGAAAACTCGGCACTCGGGTTCTCCGTCTTGAGCTGCGCGACCAGTTCCTTGGCCATGAAGAAACGCTGCTTGCGGTCCTCGGCCACTTCGTCGGCGTCGCGCGACTCGGCCTGCGGCAGCCAGCCGTGGATCTCGGCGTCGTCGGCGAACTTTTTCATCCACGCGTCGAGCTCGTCAGCGACGGCTTCCTTGTCTTGAAGGTACCGCGCATAGTTGATACCGGCGTGCATTGGACGCGCGTCGGCCATGGAGGAAAAGGTGGTCGTGGCGGCCAGGGCGAGTGCCGTGCAGGTCTGGAGCAGTGCTGTGGTGGTCTTCATGTTGCTGGTGATGTTGCTGTTGAGGAGTGTGAGGCAAATTGTGGAATGAGCTATCCACTGTCGGATGCGGTGGTGGCGCTGGACGGTCCAGGTGAACTTGGGACGGCGGATCCGGAGATTGGGAAGTCGTGGGTTTCGTGTGACTGCCAGGTTGGCGCCTTCTGCCTTATCTCGCGATGCACTCTGGACACCTGTCCAGACATGGTCGACCCACGTTTCGGCGATTGCACGCGTGTTTCGCTGGTCACAATGTTGCTGAGGATCTGATACATATCGTCCTTGTTGAAGGCGTTGGATTGCTTCCATGCAGCTGTCAAGGTCACATGGCCCGATGTCTTCGCCTTTCCCAGCTGGATGACGGGCGAACCCAGTCTAGGTTGTATGTGGACATTCGCTCGTGCCATGTGGTAAGGATTGCGTTGCACGAGACGAGTGTCGTGAACGCAAACTCAGGTCGGCAGTGTCCTGAGCTTCCACAAAGTGGGACGAGCAGGTGTCACTGGAGAATGTGGCGTGGACGTTTGAATGGCAACAGTTGGGCGACACAGAGGTTGGTCTCCTCACCACTTCAACTCACGGAATTAAAAATGCCCAACCGCCTCCTAAGTATGCAGAAAGAAAGCTTTTGTTCCATCGGCACGGATCCGCGATCGCAAGTGGTGGGAAAGTGTTGCCATCCGGAGTCCGGAGAAAACGATAGCCTATCTAGCCTATTTGGTACCGTACTTTGGGTGCCGCCGCCCAGTGACTTGCCCGACGGGTCAGCGTAGCATCCACCATAGGATAGATACTCGGTCACTCGGGGTCCAGAGTCCAGATTGCGCACACTGACGTGCTGCTGATCGGAAGGATTCCGTCCCGGGATCACATTGTTTGTGGAGTCTCCAAAAACGTTGACCGATTTGCACCAAAGATCCCAAGGCACTAAGCCATCGTCCAGGAAGATGGCTCTAAAGGAAATGACACAGCGTCGCTCGTCCCTCGATCTCCAAGTTGCCGACGGAGACGAACAGGGGGTCCTATGGTTGCCGTTCATTCAACCCTTTTAGACTGAATCCAATACCAAGATGCACCACCTCAGATGACCAAGTAAGCTGACAGAATGGTAATATTGACTTCGATTTCCTCGACGCTCACATTCACGACGCTCCCATAGACTTTTACACACTACTATAATAACGTGGACAAATAAACTTAAAAACTGGCGTAGATCATGTCGCGGTACATGCTGCACGTGCCCAGCGTGCTCGAGTCGCGCTTGATACGCACGTAGCCGGCCTCGCCCCAGTTGGCGCCCCACGAGTTGCGGATCTTGAACGTCGTGGCGTCGTACCCGACCGCCAGGACAGCGTGGTCCACCTGCGTCGTCTGGCACGTCGACAAGACGCCGCTCTTGTACTGCTTCCACGCAGCGTTACCCGCGGCAACCGCGATCACCACGGGCTGCGTGTTGAGTGCCGTGACCAAGCCCGACTCGCCCTTGGGGCGCTCCAGGCTCTTGATGCCCGACGCCACCTTGGTGCACGCCGTGTTGCAGGCCGCCTGGCGACCGTTGCTCATGGTGTAGGGCTCATCGGCGCCACTGCACACTCCGTTTTGCTGGATGTACTGGTAGGCGTACACCGTGGCACCGCCCTGGCAACCCATGTTGCGCGTGTCACAGGTCGCGAGCTGTTGCTCCGACAGCTTGACGAACGAAGAGGCCTTGGTCGCGAGACACTTGCCAGCCTCCGTGCCAGCAATGGTAGCAAACGACCAGCACGAGCCACACTGGCCCTGATTCTGGACCGGCGGCATGCACTTGTTGGTCGACCAGTCGACGCCCGTGCCGTCGGCACCAATGACGACGTCTTCGTTCTTGGCAGCGCCGGGCGTATCAACAGGCGCGACGGGACCAACAGGACTCGGTGGGGCTTCCGTTGGTGCCACGACCGGTGCACGGGTCGGCGCAGGGCGAGGAGCCGGAGCTGGAGCCGGAGCCGGAGGAGGCGCGACCGGAGCCGGCGCAGGTGCAGGTGGTGCAACTGGAGCTGGGGCAGGAGGTGCAACCGGCGTTGGGGCGGGCGGTGCCGGCCGCGGGCGGCTCGGCGGACCCGAGGGAGGGCTACCGGGCTGTCCGTCCGGGCGGAGGCTGTTAAACCACTTCATCAGGTCGTCAAAGCTGAACGACTGGATCGACTGGAAGCCAGCAGCACCCTGGCTCGGTCCGGCACGGCCAGACCCCTTTTGGTTGGCACTACTGCCTCCGTTCTGGATGCCGCGTGCGTCGCCGCCATTGTTGTTGGTGTTGGGACTATCGTTCCCTCCCCACCACTTGCCGATGGCCTCACGGAAGTTCCACGGCTGCACTGGCGCGTTACCATTGCTTCTCGGTGCGTTCTGGACGATCGGGTTACTGTCGCCCACGCCGCCCATACCCATGCCGCGAAGCTGGCGCGCCGTGCCCGCCAAGTACGAGTTCTTAATGTAGTCGGAAAATTCGTCCTGCGTGAGCAGCGAGAATGG
>JAADVC010001241.1:0-11456 GCA_023334575.1 Pythium volutum | reverse complement strand
GAGAGCCAGGATCGTAGTCACCGCCCAGCGCTTGTCCTGCACGGACGGACTTTCGAGTCTGGTCACCAACAATGGTATTGCGTTGGCCTCTACCACCGCGGCTTGGTTACGTACGTGGTTACGCACCACGACTTGGAGCGCGTGGGCCGCCGTCTCCGCCACGTACCCCTCGCTCCTCTCGAGTAACGTGACCAGCGGCTCGATCGCGTTGGCCTCGGCGATCGCCGTCTGTACGTCGTGACCGTCCGCTGCGAGCAACCGGATCAGTGCTGCTGCGTAATACTGCATGGTCGCATCGCCTTGGCGCAGAGCGGCGGCCAAACGCGTGAGGCCTGAGTCGTCGTTTACAATGGCGGCTCTGTTGGGAGCGTGGCCGCTGGTCAAGTCGACGAGTGCAGAGACAGCCGCCCAGTCGCGGTCCAGCAACTCCGCCAATGGCGCCAGTGCACCCGCATCTGTGAACGCTGCCTGCGCGGACGCGTGCTTCACAACGACCGCAGCAACCAACCTGGCTGCTCCGAGCTGTTCGGCGTCTGTGCCGTTTGATAGAATTTGAACCACAACGGGTGCCCCACCAGCACTCACAAAAATATCTTTTGACGACGCATTGCCGTCCACGAGCCTCGTGATCGCCCATAGAAACTCCCGCTTGCCGTCGCGGTCAGGCTCCTCTAAGAGCCGCGTGAGCCGCCTCCATCGCACCAGCGCGCAGAGCCTCTGTTTGGTAAGTACGGTCCTTAGAAAGGAGAGCAACCAGTGCGAGTGCAGCCATTTGCGTCTCACTCTCGCGACCGTCGCGAAGTATGCCCACAAGCGGTGGCATCACATCCACTGCAGTGGTCTCTACTTGCCCAAGACTGCCATTCCCCAGAAACGGCACGAGCACAAACACGACGGCACGCTTGCCTTTCCGCAGCAGCGCGACAAGCGTGGCCATGTCGAGTTGCGTCACGACGGCCGCGCGTGTGGGACTGTGTGGATTCTCCAACAGCGCGGCAAGCATCAGCGGAGCGTACTTTTGCTCGTGCTCGCTGGCCGAGCCAAGCCGCTCGAGGCAGAGCGATACTACCCCGGCGGCTACCGCACCAGCATTGACGACTGCGTCTTGTTGAGAGATCAACTCAGACAGCGTCTCTAGCACGAGCGTGTCGTCGCTGCCATTGTCCTTAGTACGGTTCTTCAGCTTGTCGATCGCTACCACGACGGCCTCGGCAGTCGTGAGAGTCTCGCGACTGCCGTGAATGAAATGACTCAGCACCGATCGTGCCAGCGCCATCGCGTGGTCCTCAGCATCCACGGGGTGATATGGGTCTAAACGTGCCACATTAATCCCAGCCGCCTGGACTTGGACTAATAGTGCCTCGGGCGTAGCGTTGCTCGCAGCAAGCCGCGAGAGAATGCGAGCCGCAACGACTGGTTCTGGATCGTATCCGTCCCGCGCAAGAACCACGAGTGGACGCACAGCAGCACTCGCGTCCAGCACTGTGATGGAGTTGCGGAAGAGCACGTCCAGTACAAAGAGCGCGAGCACGCGGACGCTGCTAGGAAGTGTCGACAGCAAAAGCACGAGCACGCGAACAATCCCAGCGTCCACAGCGGCCGCTTGAGCGGCCTCGCTGTCCTGGACTAGTCGCAGTGTAATGGCGAGCGCAAGACGGCGCCGGCGAGGAGATCCACTCGTGAGCATGCGCATCACGAACGCCATCACGTGCGCGTAGAGCGCTGCCGTCGTTGCTTCTCGATGCGCGTGCAGGAGCAAGCCCAGCGCGACCAAGGCTAGTCTCTGTCAAAGCCGTCTCACATAGCGACGCAAGCGCATCGACAACGCCAGCGTCTGCAATGGCGTGCGCACTCTCTTGTTCCTGGAGAAGGCGATGTGATTAGCGCACGCAGCGTGGCGGTGGTGTCGTCTCCACGCAGCAGGCGCACGTACTCCATGTCCAGTGTGCGTTTGGTTCGGATTGTCAAGTGGCAGAGAATGCATCCCCAGTTTGTCTGGTCGCGTGTGGGCAGTGTGTGGGTGAATAGACGGACGATACTGCTGTACAGTTTAATTAAACTGCAGGATAAGTGGATTCAACATGTAAACTGCCAGTTTATAATTTGATTCCACTTCTAAATCGAATCAATTCAAAATTGGATTCAATCTTGTAGGTTGGCAGATCCGGATCAGAATCTAACTCATGAGCTTTATACTGGGCAGTATTCATACGAACGGAGCACAAGTACGACGGCGTGCTTATGCTTACCTTCTTCATCCGCAGCACTGCGAGCGCGTCTATAGCCAGCTCCTCACTTCCGAACTTGCCGGCTGGTGAACAAACGCCTTTTTCTGGCACCCTCCCAGCGACCAAGCTCTCGCGCGTGCCCTCGACCGGAAGTAACAGCACGCCAGCGATAACGCCGCCAGCTCCGATGGAGACGGAAGGAACCCCTCCCGTCTCCACCGGACCACCTCCAAAAAGCTTCCTCCGGAGCAACCGCCCATCGCCAACAGCCTCGCTGCAGTCGGCGCGGCGGCCGCTCCACTCGGAACACCAGTGTCGCGAGACGCTGGAGCCGAGACGGTCGCTTCCCCACCGAACATGACCAGCTCGCAAGATGACGTCGTGGATCATGCAGCAGCGCCGGTATTCACACTACTGGCGCTTGCAGATGCGCACGACTCGGTCGCCTCTCCGCCCAACGCACTCGACAAGCTCGACGCGTTTGCGGACACACCGGTAAGTGCCGACGCCTCCCCCACTTCGCGCCGCTTCCAAGAGGACGGCGACGCCGACATGGGCGGCACCCCCGACGTGCCCAAGTCCCGACTGTTTAAGAACGATCTCCAGACCAAAGCGCGTGAAGCGTCGCCGCCAAAAGCGACGCCACGAACGGCATCCCGCTCACGCCCACCGCGCACGAGCTCAAAGACGCCGACCAGGACCGACAAGGAGAAGCGTAAGCCCGAGGTGTCACGCGGACCCAGACGGCAGGTGGGTCAGCCCGCTGTCCGCTCTTCTTCGGCTCCAGTCTGGTCACCGCAAGGAACGGCGCAGCTGCGCGCCTCCCTCGGTGGCAAGCGCCCAGCAACTGCACCACCAGCTGGCGCTGTATAACAACAGGGCGTGTCTCCGGCTCTTTTGACGCACTTTGAGTGTGCGACCAAAGAAGGCCACATGAAACATGACGGCGATCAGCGAGAGATGACTAAGCTCGAAGCAGCCACGCTCTTCCGCTGGATGAACCATGAACTACATCTCGTTGCGCCGCCGTATTTTCTGGAAGAGACGCACACGCCGGCGGAACTAGATGCGTTTGCGGATTTTGATCGGGATCATCTCGGTTTCCGACTGTACGCGATCCTGCCCACCGGCATTAAGTTGGCAGACAGCAATCCGAAGTACTCGCTGTGCCACACCGCGCTACTCGCCAACGCCCATGACCCGGCAACGAGAACGGCAGTGGAAAGCATGTTCTTTGCAGCGCAAGTCATCAAATGCGACCCGCACTCGCGCATTGCGATTTTGCGATTCATCAGCCCGGAAGAACGCGACTTGTGGGACGGCTTCCGATTCAAACTGGGAGCGGGCACAGTGATCATGTAGGCCACGGACTCGCTCACCACGGATATCCGAGCCGGATTGGACACGGCAGCCCGAGAGCTGCTGTACTACATCCACGCGAGGGGCCACAGCGATCTCCCGCACGGATTGGTCCGAGCGTTCTTCGCTGCGGCCGCAAAAATGGTCGTCTTCGACGCCAAATCCATTGAGTCTTTCGGCCTCACTGACTTTTCTAGTCAGAAATGGATGCTGGCCTTCAACCAGGTGACATGCCCACCGGCTCTAGTACAAGTGCGCCGTTTGGAGATCACACACAAAGATGAGATCTACGTGTTCGATTTACAGCATCCTCGGGCGGCGCGACGGGAGCCGTGTGGCAAATGCCTCAGCATCCGTCACGTCACGAGTGGCTGCAAGAACGCCCACGCGGCACAAGGACTTGACAGGCACACGCTTCGCGTGACTGTTGACCTGCCTGCGCCGCTGCCGAAGCTCACAGCGGCCATCTCGCCACAAGCAATGGCAAAACAGCTTCGGCATTTCCGCAGTCTGGCGGCACCGGAACTCGCGACTCGACTCAAGGCTGAGCAGAAGGAGCGCAACGCGGAAGTGGAACGCCAAGCCAAGCGGGATGCCGATCGCGCTGTACGCGAAGCCGCTGCCGAAGTCCGTGTTTTCCAAGCAGCCAGACAACACGCAGCCGAAGATCTTGCGAGACGTCAGTACCAGCGTGCCCAAGCAGCACGTCAGGATGTAACCGACCGGCTCGCCGGCCTCCAAAACTTGGCTCGACGTACAGAGGCGGCGTGCCAGCAATCGTCGCCCGGAGCGACCGGCACCAAACAAAAGTCGCCATCGACGGACAACAATACGGCATCGCGCCCGACGCCCAGCACAGCGATAGATGGACTCGTGAAGGATGGATCTGACCTTGCCGAGGAGGAGGGCGAGCAGGCGAGTGACACCGTTGAGTATGAGCACGGCCACTGCGAACACGAGCACGGTCACTCAGCAGCGCACTCAGCCGACATCGATGAGCAAGGGACGCAGGCAACGCGAGTGGTTGCTGACAGCGCGCCAGACGCACACGAGACGGCGGACCGTGGGCAACAGCTCGCCGATGCAGTGAACACTGCCGTTACAGCACCAGTTAGCTCGACTGCCATGATCGTGTACTCACCAATGACGCTCACGGGTAAGCGGACGCGACCCGTCGCCCAGCACCAGTGACGACGAAGTATTACAAAATACAAAGTACTCGAAGCCTGACCCGCCTCCTTTCTCGCTTGACTATAGTCCCATTGAAGTGGTTGACTCGTTGACGGATTTGATCGCAGCGGCTGCAGCGCGAGCCGCCGATACAGCGGCCGCGACCCTGCGACTGCCGGCAACCCAGGAGGAGAAGTCTGCAGTGGCACCAGATGCGGAGCCCGTGGAATCCAAGCCCAAACGACAGCTATCTCTCGCGGCCTTCTATCCGCCTCAGTCGCTTGCGGACGCTCAGGCACAGCTCGAGCAGGAAAGCGCCGTCCGCAAATCCAAGCCGATCGCCCACTGGTCGTCCAGCTTTCCAAGCCCAGCTCTCGATTCATTACTCGAGGACCTACGATCGCCACGGGCGATCGCAGCATGGTTGATTGCCCTCCACGCGCGCGTCATCAGTGTGCCTGGCAACGGTGGGTGCCTCTACTTTTCGCTGCATGCCTGTCGCACGCGATGGAAGCTTCCTGGTAAATCCATTTCGGCCAAAAACAAAGGACAAAAATTCTCGAAGCACACGCCCGAAGGCAACCACTATAAGAATGGCATGTGCGAGCGCTTTACCGAGTACCTGGAGCAGATGATCTCGGACGGGACACTCACGATCGACAGCCTCAACCAGAGATACTTCGGAGCGGGCCCAACGACGTACCGGAAAGCAGCACGTCAAGCGGCGATCGCGGCCATTCTCGTCTTCATAGACGGGGTCGCCGAAGCCAACGTCGGAAAAGGCCTCACCCGATCGCAGTGGGGAGCGGATGCCGAGATCTTTGCCAGTGTGTGGTTCATTCGCGAACCGATCTTCATCTTGACTGAAGCAGCGGATGAGACGACGTCGGTGCGAATCATCTGGATAGATCGACCGTACCACGACGGCCCGGAACGCATTGTGGAACTTATGCCTGACGCGGGCGAGGCATTCGAGATGATCCGCAATTTCCTCAGACATCGCGTTCTGCCCACGGTACTCATCCACACCACGGCCGGTGGGGACGGGCACTACAACAGCCTGTGATTCGAAGAATCTCTATACGCCGAATGGTCGGCCGATGATGACAGCGGCAAGCGCATGCGACAACGCATGGATCAAGTACTCGCTACACTCGGCTGGTACGTTGCGCCTCATTTGCCCACCGGCATCCCCAAGAGCATCAACGTCCGCGTGGCGGCGTCCAGCGATTCGGAGTACGTACCATCTCAGCCTGAGCTGATCGGCCCTCTCTCGCTCCCGGACTCTCCGAACGCCCCACTCTCGCCAACGGAGCATTACGCGCTACTCAGTGCGGTTAACCCCGTCGACGAGCGCGCAGTGCGTTGGCTCCGCTGTGGGCCCAAGACGAACGACTCAACCTCACTGCTTATCAGGCGTGGGATCATGCGCAGGATTGCACAGACGTTCGGTCGGAACCTGACACCGTGAATTCCGGTTGCGCTTTCTGGAGTGGTCAAATCCCACAGCTTGTCGCGTTGCTCCGGGCGTTACCATACCCGGAAGTTGCCATGTGCTTGCTGCCACCGGCCTTGATGACCCGTCTTGGCAACGAGTTGAATGACCTGGTAGCAAACGGCACCGTCCCAGACTTTATTCGAGCTGAGGACCCGGTCGAAGCCCGATGCCATTGGGTCCGACTCGTTGCTTTAGTGGTCGTCATCAGTGATGACGACCTCAATGACCTCCGCTCCATCGAGTGGCTGCGTCAGCATCCCACGGAAACGATTGCGGCCCTCCACGATTTGCGTCTTTACGAGTGGACCGTAATCTCCAAGCTTGCAACGGCAAGCAGCGTCGATCAACCGACCCGCTCACCGACCTCACCGTCGGTGGGCGGTACTCGGTTATGAGACAACCCGTGCTAACTCCTCCCTTGCCTGTGCAGCAAGGTGCTGAGTCCAACGTGAGCGAGGCGTCGACGCCCCCTCACAACAGCACGCAAGCTCGGCACGCCGCCGACCGCGGCAACCCCGAGCGAAGCCTGGACCCCTCAACTGCCGCAGGAGAGCGGTCTCGGTCGTCTCGAGCCCGACAACCACATATACGACTCGTGACACAGAACGTGCAAGGTCTGGCCAAGAACTGGGCCACGATTCTTTCCTGGTTTGGCGGATTCCGCAGCCGACCCAACATGAGAAAATTCGACGTCGTGTTGCTACAAGAAACGAGAGCGACGGCGCATTGGGCGCCGCAGCTGCGTCAAATGTACGCGCGCGCGTGGGGCTACGACCCGGACAAAGGCCGGCGCCGCTCTCTTACTGGTCTACGACAGCGAAGGCGGCTGGAGGAGTTGCCATTCTACTACACCCGTACTCGGCGTTCAAGGAGGTCGTCCCGTGGCGTCAAGACGCGTGGTCTGCGCACTTCGTCGCGGTCCAAGGCCGTTACGAAGGGGAACTCGTCACCGTGGTCTGCGTATACGGACCAACCGTTAAAAAAGCGCGAGAGGAACTCTTCTCGACACTTGCCCGACTCGACGCTCTGGCGGGCATGATCGTCATGGGCGGAGACTTCAACTGCTCGCTGGATCTGGAACTCGATCGCAGTCGACGGTCGGCAACCGCCCAGCAGTCGCAAACGCTCCACGAGCTCCTGGCAGCTTGGGACCTCACTGATTCTGTCAGCGACGATATGCAAGCCGCAACGACGAACGACGATGTGGCGCAGTTCCACGCCACGTATCACTCCTTTATGTACCGGTACAACGGCGATGAGATTGCTACGGCCCGATTAGATCGATGGTACGTGTTGCTTCAGCATTATGGGCGGCTTGGCACCGTTGCGCCACCAGTCTCTCGGTCCGACCATGATTCGGTCTCTGTGCAGATCTACCCGACTATCACGCAACCTCGCAGCAAAGGTGCGACAACACCTCAGCTGCGGTACCCGTTACCTCCCTGCGCTGCGACGGCCATCGAGGAATGCAGTATACGTCTGGTCGAGGAGAGAGGCTCAGCTCTCACCAACCTACAGCCAGAAGAGGCTGCGACACAGTGGGACGAGCTGAAGGTGGCCATCCGCCGAGCCTGCCTCGCGACGAGACGAGAACGACTGGCAGCGGTAACGACGTGCCATCGATCACGTGTCAAACGACTCCGGCGCGCCCTGGAAGACGCTCGAGCGGCTCCACGAGCACGGCAGCAAGCCAGATCGTCTGTCGAGTACATTACGCGGCAACTGTCGGCATTCGCGCTCAACTCAGCAGACAGGTACACGTCGATCAGGCGCAGCCTCATCGCCATGCAGGTCGCACGCACGACTCGTACCGGTGACTCACGTCATGCATCACACGCCGGTCGTGAGCATGAATCTGCGCGAGCCTTCTATAGGCGCATTTCGCTCAAAGCGGGTAGGCGTACAGCCCACGCGCTCGCACCCATCCCGGGATCCACGGTCGGGACGGCGGACAGGGTGGCTCAAGATTGGCGCGCCATCACCCAAAGACCTCCTTTGGATCCTGAGGTGCAAGATCGCCTCTTCGCACGACTCGCGGCAAAAGTCCACACCCAAGATCTCTCAGGCACGGATGTGGCAATCACGACGGAGGAAGTGGCGCGCGCGATAAAAGCTTGCCCAAAAGGGAAAGCGTGCGGCCCAGACGGCCTTGGCAACGACTGGTATCGGGACCACGCGGATCAGTTGGCTCCGATCCTCGCTGAGCTCTTCTCCCTCTGGTACGAGGCAGGGGTACTGCCTCCCAGTTTCGCGTCAGCATCCGTGTGCGTGCCCAAAACGGCAGCACCCATCACGGGACTCGACTTCCGGCCGATCGCGTTACTCAATACCGACTACAAGATCTTCTCCCGGATATTACTACAGCGCGTACGCACCACGGTTCCTGGTCTCGTTGCACCAACACAATACGGCTTCGTGCCGGGACGTCAGGTACACGACCCAATTGAGATTTGGACGGCGCTTCAGAGACTCGCCACAGGTGGCCAGATTGCGCCGGGCGCGGTCGCAGTGCTCTTGGATTTTGCAAAAGCTTACGACACCCTCGACAGACGGTTTCTGTCCCTCGCACTAAGACGACACGGGTTTCGGATGCACTCGTCCAGACCGTCGAACGGATGCACCTCGGCACCACTGCAGCGTGCATTGCGGACGGGCAGACGTCAGCCGTCGAATCCGTCACCACCGGCATCCGGCAGGGGTGCCCTTTTGCACCTACGCTGTTCATCCTAGCAGCGGACGTGCTCTACGACATGGTGCTCATGGACACACGGATTCCCGGTCTCCGGCTCGACGCTTCGGCTCACGTCGCGATCGTCGGATTCGCGGATGACACAACAATCTACGTTCAAGACGCCCAGGAGGCTGACGCGCTGCTCACGGTCCTCGTCAGATTCGCGGCGGCGTCCGGTCTGGTTGTCAACAAAGCCAAGAGTCTTGCTGTACGGATCACTTCTACGGCAGGTCGTCCAGACCCACTCGTGGCGGGTTTTCCCCTTGCGGCAGAAACTCAACTTGTGCGGTATTTAGGAGCGCAAATCTCCACGATCCCACAACCCAGCCACGTGTGGGACGAGGTGCTACAACAATTGCGAGCGCGGCTGTATTTAGCTGAGATCAAGACGACTGACCTCCTTCAACGTGCACAAGTGTGCCAGGCGGTGATTTTGCCCAAAATTCTCTTCGTCGCGCGACACCAGTGGCCAAGTACGGCGACTATTCGCCGACTCCAGCGTTTTATTCACAACTACGCCTGGTTCGGGACGCTGTCGGACGATGGCAGCAGAACGAGAGCCTGGATGAGCGCAGCTGTGGCAACTCTCCGGCGCACGAACGGCGGATTGCAGCTCCCGAGTATCCGCGACGAGCTGCTACTGCTCAGTGCGAAGACGATTACCCGTTGGCTCTCCTCGCACGACCAGATTAAGGCCGCCACCGGACGGATTCTCGCCGGAGCAGGACCCCGGCGACGGCCTGACCACGTGACCCCGGGGCGGGGACCCGTCCCAGCGCCTCGCATCTGCACGACGCTCGGATCGTCCGGACGGGCGGTTCTTAGCACGGCGGCCCACCATCCGCGGACCGCTGCAGAGACGGACGCTGTACAGAGTCTGCTTCGACATGCGGGCCGGGCACCACTGAGCTGCGGCGGGTGGAACCAAGGTTGGTACCGTCGCGACTACTCCAGGCACCGCGAGGAACTGGTCGGCGTACGGAAGCTACATAGTGAGCAGTACGGGCGACTGAACGTCGCCAGTCTCTTGGCAACGTCAATAGTGGGCGCCGGGCTACTTCTGCACTCATCTGGGAGAGATGTGGTTGCCGCCGATTTTCCAGGATTGGCCTGTACGGCTGCCACGGTCAGTGACTTGATTGAAATACAGTGGGCGGCTCCGCAGACGCTCAAGTTTCGACTGAAAGGCGCCACATACCCGTACGCAGCAGCGGCCAGTTTTCGGCGGCTATGTAATACACTCGTGATGTGCTACCCTCAGCTACTCGCAGTGCACGACCCGCCCGAGGTTCTCACGGAACGCAGTCGATCTATGAGTATTTGGACACTGCGGGGTGAACTGGACGGCACGCACCTCATACGCGAAGCAGAGCATGAGCGAACGGATCTTGGAGTGGTCGAGTCGCTCCGACATGCCCAAGTGCTCGCACGCCGGGTCACCGGACGACGGCAGGTCCACTTTGCTCCGCACCCGCTTATCAGCGTGGTTCTCCCGACCTGGGGCTCCTCCGAGCTCCTCTCCACACGTCGGTTTCGTGCGGCGGTGGCCGGGGCGACAGCTACTAACGCTTTGAGAGACCTCGACGCGCGAGCTGCAGTCATTGCGGCACAATCCGGGAGTTATGCGGCGCGTTGGATCTAATCTGCTGGCAAGACATTCACAACCTCCGGCACAGCTCCAGTCGCCAACGCCAACTCTTTCTCAAGATCAAAGGCTCGCGACTCTCCGGGTGGGACGCGACCGCGAACCGTCGTGGTTGCCCACATTGTCCATTTGCCGGATCGGCAGGCGGCGACACGTTCCACATTGTGTGGGCATGTCCTGCCGCTCAACGTCTCTGGCGCACCGTCCGCGCGTGGTGGTCGAGTATGGGTCTCTGGACCACGCGCGACGCCACCACGGACGAAGAATTTTTCACCGCAGTCTTCAGCCTCCGGCTGCCCAGAACGCCACCAACAGTGTGGGAACTGTCCTCTCTCTCCCATCGTCCAAACCTCGACGACGCTCCAGACGGACCTTTCCCCGCCCTACAGGCGGTTTGGCAGCAGCTCGTACTGGAAACATTTGTGGTCATCCTTGGCTGGCGACACAGCCGCTTCGATCCGGAGCGTGCGTGGTCGCATGTCCAAGCCACAGTGATACACGATGCGAGTAGCCAGAAACGACTCAGCACGCTCGCCCTTCGCTGCCAGCACGACGCACGCGTGCCACAGCTACACGCAAGGCTGATTCGCGAGATCCAGGCCCGCTTCGACCGCGTCGTCTCAGCAGACGCGCCTCCGACAGCAACACCGCACTCCCGTGTGCTTCACGTTTTATTCTTTGACGGGGGGTCCAGAGGAAACCCCGGCCCCGGCGGAGCAGGCGCGTGCGTGGTACGCGTCGACGGCACGACCGGCAACAGCACGGTGGTCTGGAGCGCAGCCATGAGTCACGCTCATCCGACCACCACGAACAACCAAGCGGAAT
>JAADVC010001240.1:0-11458 GCA_023334575.1 Pythium volutum | reverse complement strand
TACTGTCGTACTCTTGGCTGAAGGTTTTGGGCAACAGCTCAGCCTCTCGTGGGCCTCGGCAGGACCCGCGCTGGGCACGTCTATCGCGTTTTTATCGATAAATGGACTTTTTACGTGCATTTGAGTCACCTTTTGCGAGGATATCGGATTTGAGTCACCTTTTGCAATTTTCCCTTTTAATTTTCCCACCCCTGATGAACAGGCAACAGGTTCAGTCGACGCGCCATCATTCTCGAAGGATGGAGAGAATGATGGCTAGCTTGTGTCAGTGATTATGAGCACCAGTACGTGCCATTATATTTCTGTCTACTTAATTAGCTTTATATGGTCGCATGCATTCTGAAAAATGACACTCATTCGAGATCTCTGCTGCCAAGCAGAACTTGCCCAGTTGCTTCTCGCCGATGTATGGCTTCGTTGGTTGTCGAGAAGTGTGTGTGCAATCCCCCTTGAAGTATTCTCGTGGTTGTAGACGACTTATAGCAGTCTTGGGCTCGTGAGCTTCTCGCTTAGAGCGATCCAGATGCGGTCACCCCGAGTCTCCTTTGACCGCCGACTTTGCGGTCCACTTGGTGGAGCTTCGTGGACCAACGCCTCGGCCAGCTGATGCAATGCAACGCTCAATAGCTCCACAGTGCTTGCTTTTTATGGGATCAGGCGCACGTACGGTATAGGTAGCGTGCGCCGAGCACTTGATTTCCATGTCGATGTTGACTCACTCACCCAAGAAGCCATGTAAACGAGATGTTTTTGCAACGTGGACTGTGAGACCAAAGCGGTACTGGTATGCAGTCGAATGGATAGAAAGATAAATGTACTTATTGTTAGAACTTGAACGACCACAAGCACTCTCACTGAACAGAGGTGTCTTCAACTCAGTCGAACTCAGTACTGTATGTGGTGGAGATAAATATGGCGCGGCCACGCCTGCGGGTTCGCGGCGACTTCACGTGGTCAATGGCTCGTCCACTGACACGGCTCGCTGTGGGCTGAGCACTTTCTGGCGGCGCTCCCTGGAGAGGCGGCGCTTCAACATCTCTTCCGTGATCTCCACTTCGATGTGGCTAATGTCCGTGGCGCATGGCTCGATGATCTCAATCTGGAGCTGCTCGTGGCTTTCACTCTTGGACACAATCTTGTTGAAGAAGCGGCGAACTGAACCCGACATGGTCGTGGAAGAATGGGAAAATGGTGTGGCTTACTTGGAAGGCAAATTGCAAAGTGAGTTAGACTCTTCACGAGAGACCTGCGTTGGTCTGGTCGAAGACGCCCGAGAGGGTGTATTGAGTGGCGGCCAATGGACATGTCCCACGGAGACAAGCCTTTGCTTTCTTCGTCAAGCTGGTGTGGTGTACCCTCAGTAGCCAGGCATCTGCTGACACCGCCTCGCATTCGGCCCGGATGTATTCAAAACACGGTTGTGTCGAAATAGATCGGTAGGACGTGATATATCCAAGTTCACCGTGTATTGATAATAGGAGCTGTTCTGTTCTGTACAGTACACTGGTGGTCCACCCTTTCCCATGGCGTCCACTATCGACGTTTTCTGTTCCGGGCTGTCACACAGGACTGGGTGAGTGCTGGGTTCAAACACGGTTCAGACAAAGTCTCTGTCAAAAAGGCTCATGTTGAAGGAAAGACCAAGTCCGTAAAATCTGTCTGTCGGTCGGATTAGTCAGCCATGCATCCATCGGTCCTCTGCTGTGTTGGCACTGTACTGTTGGCAGCTCGAGTAGTTAAGTTGTTGAAATGGTCGGCCCAAACCAGAGTTGCCGCAGCCAGTCGTCGATCTGTGGGACGCCACTGATGCGCTTCATCTCGTCGCGCTTCTCCTTTGTGATAACAAAGCAGCTCGCGTCCGTAACGATCTCCCAGTCATTGTCCGTGGTGTGGCGCCCGTGGCCGCTGCGCAGCGGCGTCGAGGTCGCGTCGCTGACCAGGCACCAGTTGGCGTCAATCTCGTCCTTGGTCGAGGCCACGCAGCACGGCTTGGTGCACGTGGGCAGCGTCACCGCACCCCCCGTTACCGCCTGGAACGCGTAATACTCGTCCCATTTCTCGGACGAAAAGTCAAAGCACTCGGCGAACGCCTTGAGTTTGCCGTACGCGCTCCACGGCACCGAGACGCGGCCAGACATGCACATGCTGGCGATCTCGCCCGCTGTGGCCTCGCCCGAGTACATGAATAAAAAGTCGGCAAGACTGACGTGGATTGGCGCGACTTCTGACGAAAACGGGTCCGATGGGTGCAGCACCGCCGTCGAAACCTGGACACCTGATGCAAAATGGAAATCGAGTTTAGACCAAGCGCCAACGTGCGTGGCACAACTGATAGGGATTGTGAGCCAGTGCAGCGAGCGTACCTCGGCGCATATCGACCGTGCGGATGCAGGCAATGTCGCCCTTGTTGCCATTTGCGGCGCTGAAGTAGAACGTGACCTGTTGTGTTCACGACATGCAATTATCAGATTCGGTCGGCGGTTAAACGCGGTCGTTTGCAACGCACCACGCCGCGGAACTGTGCGTTCGGGAGCCTAGAGAACCGCAGGAAGGTCATGACTTCATCGAGCTTGGCGAGCAGTGCGTCGCAGACGCCCGCGGAGGATGGAGACGCCATCGCTTAGTGCCTCTTTCCCATGAACGTGTCCTTCTTGTTTTGGAAGCTGGTCGCAAAAGAAAAAGCGCGAGTGAAAACTCAACCGTAAACATATGGAGGCACGCGACTGGTCAAAATTAGCCCAATCGCAAAAATAGATGTACTGAAAAAGTGCTTTTTTCAAATCCCTCGACGTCTGACCTCTTCGGAAAAGAATTACGTCTAATCTGCTTCAGATTAGCATCAAAATTCACCTCTAACGTCAAAAATGGTGTCCATCAATCAGGCGAATTCATGAAATTCCACTATAATTTTTGGTGTTGCCCTTTTTGGCTTTGGGACGAACAACAACAAAAACCCAAACCAACAAAATGGCGCCAACGCCAACGGCAACCCCACCGTCAACGTTGACGCCAACGCCAACTTCCACAGGCGCCAACAAACGTGGGCGACAGGGGGATTCACCACCACAGACAGACATCCCCCTTGTTGCACACGGAGCGACTATGCGAACGCCACATCAACCGCGGCAAAAGCCGCCGCGCACGCCGGCGTCGCAGCGCGGCAACGGAGCCACGGAGCGCGCGAGCGCCACGCCACCAAGCACTGCGGAACGGCTCGTCGACGAGCTATCCGACAAGCCGCCGCACGGTGCGAACGACAACCTAGAAGCATTTGAATCGGCCCGCAAAAAGTTTGCCATGTACGGCAAACAAAACGCCCACGTCAGCCATTATTTGTCACCCGACCAGCACCAGGCCATGCTCGCGCGGAACCGCCAGCGCGCGCAAAAGCGCCAGGCCCATGGCGCAGCTGTTAACACCGCGTCTCCGCTCGCACGACGGAGCGTGCGATGGGACGAGAGTGAGAGTACCGGAACGAATGCCGCGGTGCTTCAGAACACCGTGCTGCTCCAGGAAAACGGCGAACTCGCGGCGCAGCTCGACGACATGGAGTACCATTTGGACGGCATATTGAGCGTCCCCAGTGTCGAGACTGAGGACCACGGATTCGCGATGGCCGCGAGCGTCGTCGCGCTCACAAAGTTGCTGCAGCTCGACCACGTGCAGACCGTGCTCAAGGTCGCCAGCCAGAGCCAACAGCTCAACACGCGACTGCGCGCCGTGCTGCTCACGCTGCGAACGTCAACCCACCGCTTATTCAAGCTCTCGGTCGCAGTGATGGCGTATTTGCTCACGGTGAATGCGGATGCCGACGATTTTTTCAGCGACGATGTGATTGATACGATTGTAGCGGCGCTCGCGATCGAATGCCGACGGCTCAAAGGAGATACGGCCGAGTCCGAACGCCGAGACAGCGGCAATGCAAGCAGCGTGATGCATGCGCCAAGTGTGGAGAGCAAGACGCCGTTGAAGAAATCCTTTCTCAAGCGCAAGAAGAGCGGAAGCGCACTCGTGCGGCGTGGACCGGTGGCTGCCCTGGAGACGGATGCGTTTGCACCACCAAAGGATCGAGACGACGGCGACAACGTCGAACGTGTGAGAGCGTCTGCGCAGCGCGAAGAACAGTTACGAGGAAAGCTGTGCGCTTTGCTGGCGGGCCATGTCGTGTTTCTGGTTGATGGACAGATTCAACTGTCGACGGCCGACTTGCTGTGTATGCTGCTCCACAATATTTTGCAGGTCGGAGGCGCCTCTGGGGGTGAGGAGGTGACCGAATCTGGTTCCTTTCGGCAAACTGGTCAGCACCAGCCTGTTCCTCGATTTCACCAGCGTCAAGATCTCGCCGGTACAACGTTCAAGACGATCCGCACGCGCAAGCAGCAACTGGCTCGAAATGGCGGACTCGGGCTGCTTGTTCAAATGCTCGAGAAGCGGTTCGATCGGCTGCGACAGGATCTTGGGGACGACTTGGTGCACGTGTCGGTGAGTCTCGACGTCGCGTGTGCCTTTCAGCGTGTGCGCACGATGCTTCGCGTGCTCGACCAAGCGTCGTTTCTCGCCACTGACGTGCAGGTGCAAATGTCCAAGGAAGAAACAGTGTTTCGCGTGACGCTTGAATTGGTCGTCGTGCTGAGTACGCTCGCGTGGAGTGTCGAGTCGCGCAAGAAATGGCAAAGCGATCCCAGCTTTATGCACCTCGTCGTGGACGTGTTGATGGCGGCCATGCGTGTGCTGATCAATCTCTCGCACCAAAATGAAGACGCCAACCGACACATCGCGACGCTCGACGGCACCAGAATTTTGTTTTTCGCGTTCTGCAAATTGTGGGGCACCGTTCAAGTGGACGGCAGTGCCTCCATTGCCGAAGACCGAGTGGTCTACGATGCCTTGCTGCTCACGCTGAGTGCGATTACGAATTGCGTCGAGTACTCTCCAGACAATCGCGCACAGCTCTCTACGCTTGATCTCTCGACCATGCCAGTTGACGGTCTCGCGGCCTTTCGCGCCTCGTCGCCCTGCAGTCTGCTGGTCGCATTCTTTGTGAGCAAAGTGCAGTCGTACATCCACTTGTTTGAGATGAGCGACAGCCAGCGCGAAATGGAAGACGCCTCGTGGGTGCCCGAGGACGTCGTACTCGGTGGGTGTGCTTCGCTTCTACTCGGATGCTTGATGAAGGATTCGTCGTTTAACAGCGCGATCATTCTCGGGGCGCTCCCGGACGCGTCGCCGCAGTTGCTGCTGCGCGCGCTGAGTGCATTTGTCGCGTTGCACTCGCAGATCGGTGCGCTCACACCGGAGGTTGGCAAGTCGGTTCTCGAAGTGGAGAAAGTACTTAGGTCGTTCATGGCTGATTGCGGTGAGCCAATACCGAGTCCTGCACAGTCCCTCGTATTGTCGGCGAGCGATGCGGGTTGCTCGACGGAATCAACGACATTCCAAGCCGAGATCACACTGAAGGTGACGGCCATGTCACAGCGGCAGCCGAGGTTTGAAGTAGAAGAGGTCAAGGGAGAGGCGGATGCCGAAGACTCACAACTATGCGTGGAAAGCCAGCAAGCCGTACGCAGTCCGCCGGCGTCTGCGTTCAAGCTGCAGCGATTCAGTCGCGTATGTTCGAACGTGGATGACTCGGACGACGTCTTGAGCGACGTTGATCCGTCTCCAGTGAAAAAGAAACGAGTAGCCACGCCGCCGCCGAAAAGCCCAGCACGGTCTCCTGCCAGAACAAATCCGCCGAAAAGCCCAGCACGGTCTCTGGTGAGAACACTGCTGACCGCGAACAGTCCGTCACGGTCTCCGGCGCGAGCTCATCTGCCAAAGAGTCCAGCCCGGTCTCTGGTGAGAACACTGCTGACCGCGAGTAGCCCGGCACGGTCTCCAGCGAGTACAAAGTTGACTGTTATGAACGCGACGGTCACGTTCACTCCGATGCGACGCGTGTCAGACTCTGCTGTCGCGACCGACAACCGAGGAGGTGACGTGGAAGACCACGACGTGACGTCGTCGATTCAACATCGGCTCAAACGAACGCGCCAACTCGTGAGCGATCTGGAGGCGGAATTCATGAAGATTGGAAGTCGCGTTAGCAGCGAGATCAGTGCTTCAGCAGTGATGATGACGTCCACCGAAGACGACGGAGACGATCGTAACGATGGAGATCGCCGCATCGACTTGGCTCACAATCTGCTCTCGAATCAGGACGAAAGTGCCACGAAAAGAACCCCGCAGTTTGGGAAAGAAATGCCGCAGCCGGAGAGAGCAATTCCTCAGCTTGAGAACGGACCTCATCAGCTTATGAACGACACGCCGCCAAAAGCAGCCACGAAGAATGTACTGGATGCTTTGTTGAGAACACCGAAAGAGAGCAGTCCTCTGAGGAAGCGCGGACACACGCCGACAACGTCGAGAACTTCTCGTGAGAGCAGTCCACTGAGGAAGCGTGCACAAACACAGGTTACGCGAACACCCAATGCGAGCAGTCCGTTGAGGAAGAGCGAACAATCACCGGCACCTTCTGGAACGCCGAAAACGAGCAGTCCGTCTAGGAAACGCGACCAAACACCGGCACCTTCAAGAATACCAAATACGAGCAGTCCGTTGAGAAACCGCAAACAAACACCGGCGCTTCATGGGACACCGAATACGAATAGCCCGATGAGGAAGCGCGAACAAACGACCGCAACGTCTAAACGGCCGGCGAAAGCTCAGACAAGTAGTACTCAGAAACGACGAGCGAAGGCGGCACCGCCGACGATCATCCGACAAGTGACAGCGAACAAGGGCGCAGCAGACGATATTTTCGCTTTTGACGGGTGAGTAGACGGCTGTCCGAGAACCCTCCCCCCCAGATCTATTGCTCGAGACGCTGGATCGACTGGACGGTGCGATTCCGGTAGACGGATTTCCACAACTTGAAGACAGTCCACGCGTCTGGTGCCTCGTCCGGTTTGCCACCACCCAGGTTTGAGAGATGCTCCACGACCCGCACGAAGCCTGAACGCGGGATTAGCTGCTGCATCAGTCTTTCCGCGATGACGCAGTCTCCGTTCGATTCGATCAAGGCCAGCAGCTCCAATTGTTTTGCCTGCTGCAGGCGTCGCTGCTCCAGTGCATCGGTGTCGTCTTTGCTCGGAGTCGGAAGGCGTCCAAATTCCGTCGACTGCCTGGTGTGCACGATGCCCGGGACAAGCACTTGCAGCCGAAGGTCTTTCCGCCGCACCTCGGCGTGCTGCTGCTCTCGCTTCTGTTCCGCCTTGGCGGCAGCACTGAGTTTGATGGGCTTCCCTGTGGTCGCCGGCGTAGCTCCTCGACTCGCACTCTCTCGACGGCCCGACTTCGCCGACCGCTGGCGCGATTTCGGCCGCGCGGCATCCACGAACTGGGCAAGAACGAGTGTAGTGGCATTATTCACAACGGCTGTGGCGTGGATCGTGATCAGTTGACGTTCCATCTCGATCTGCTTCTGCGACTTTGGCTTGGGCGGGATGTTGTGGACGCCGTACAACTGCGACGGACTCTTGCGGATCGACCTGGGATCCCGCACACACCACGTCGACTTGGCCCGCGCGGATGCTTTGAACTCTTCCATTTTTGCTTCGAACGCGAGGAGATCAACGTGCTGCTTGTAGATCTCCTGGAGTTTGTCGCGGACAATAACGAACGAGATTGTTCGCTCCCGCAAACGGTATTTGACATAGCTACCAACACTCTCCATCTCCTTTTCGTTCGAGCAGCATGCCAACATCGTCGCGAGTGAGCGAAGAAAGGGACGCTTGTCGAGGAAATTCTCGGTCGTCTTAAGCCCGATCAATACGTCCGCTTTCGCCACGAGGCGATTCTCCTCAAGCGCGTAGACTATCGTTTCTCTAGGTTGAAGTGCTCGTTGGTTGTCGTGCTCGTCTCCAATCGTCGACCGCGAAAGACCGTGGCGAGTCTGTCGCGACAGCTTTGCACCGGCTTCTTCGTCGTATCGTTTGCAAATGTGCCAGAACACGCCACGGACAAGCGCCGTGTCCCACTCGAGAGCTTGTGCCGGCGTTCGCCAGTCGACTTGCGTATGGATCACCATCAGCGTGCTTTTTCCAGTCTCTTTGCGATCGCGGCCAGTTGGAAGCCGTGATTTCTTGAAAGGTCGTCGTGAAGATCCTGTCTGTCCGAATTAGAAGGCCCTGCCCAGAGTTTCGAAAGGCTCATTTGTAGCCCTTCGTTCCAAGTTGGTGATGATGGAGGTAGCGGCGATCGAGGTGCTGCTACTGGATACACAGGAGAAGGAGGGCGAAGACAGCAAATTGTTCCACGCCTGCGAACAAGGAGCTAAGCCGCTCTCGCGCTGGAGTGAACTGCGCGGTGTCTTTGCGGCAGCGATGGGCACAGTGAAGAGCGTCGTTGGCGAACCTCTCGTTGCGGCACAGTTTGTGGCCATTGACAAAGCGACCGCAGATCCGACGCTCGTGGGCTTTGTGGATCTAAATGAAGTGCTTTTCGTCATGATTTTTTTCGAGTGCGCGTTGCCCCAGAAGATCATTGACGTGAGTGCTTACCCTTGCGTTGGCTTCTTTGCTTGCTTCTGATCCTATCCCTTGTGTAGTACTATACCCGCTCGAGCTGCGAGCTGCTCGTCAGCCTTCTTGGGTATCCAAGTCAGAAGCTACAGGACTGGCGCGACAAGACGGAAGGCGAAATCACACTCGAAGCAAAGGTGGCACGCATTTCTCAGAGCATTTTCGAAGGCATACGAAGAGGTAAGCAGTGGCTGTGTGACGTCGCTGCTTAGAAGAACCCACATCTGACCAGTAGCGGCGTATTCTGAAGACTTGCGGTGGGAGACGCACTTGCAGTTTGCATTTGAGGGCAACGTGCCAGCGGTGACGTACCCGCTTGAGACAATGGTGAGTGCGGTGGCAATAATTGCATCATCTGATCACTCGACGACTGATCACGTTTGCTTCCCCGTGTCATTCTTGTGTGCGTGCAGGCACGGTTGTCGGCATTTCAAGTAATTGAACCGACCTCTGACGCGGTTCGTATGGAGCTTTCTGTGGGTTAGACATTCGGTGACCTGACGAAATTGGTGTTGTCTCGATCCAGTACGAAGTCGAGGGCTATGCGCTCTTCTACCGCAAAATGCTCGTCGTCGCGAAAACGACGCCCGACGTTCTGAAGCTCCTCAACCAGTGGTTGTTGTTCGACGATTTCGATGCTGAATCGGACGCAGGTACAAGTGGAATTTCATTCCCACAGTTCAGCCTGTGAATCGGATTTCTAAGCCACTTTCTGTCCCGATAGGAGATGGTTCTTCACTCTCGCTCTTCAAGTGGTTCGACCCGCACTATGCACTTTACGGAATCTTTCCGACAATCCATTCGCTCGCACGGATCCGTCATGGGGATGTATGTCGACACGAGAGCTCACCACCCGCACAACCTTTTGGTGATCTAATAGTCGTCTATTCCGTGCAGGTCCATTGCTTCTATCTCCTCCGACACCCCGACGCGAGTGCCTTTGCGCGGTTCAGACTCGACCCGACCACGCTCATTTCGATTGAAGATCTCGAGGAACTTCTCCATTTCGCCGACACGCGCTTGCGACGCCACTACGAGTCGACGCTTCTCGATCGCTTAAATGCCTTGGCGCCTGGTCAGGCCATCTGGTACTGCGTCGTCTTGGACAAGTTACGCCACACGCTCCACGGCTTCAAGCCCTCCGACTTGTTTGTTGGAACGAGCCAGCCTTCTGATCCAGCCGTGTGGAAGCCACTGCTCGAGCTGCTCGCGTGCCAGCCGTCTGAATGCTTTCAGAGACAGCGCGTGTTCCCATCCGAAAGCTCCCACACGGACGCGAGCGAAGCCAAGCCTCTACCGACTCGAAAGCACTGGATTCCGCGCGTCAAGCTCGATGTTGACAATCACCACGAGCTGCTGCTGCGACCAGTTCGCCCAGAAGATGAAGTCGGCGTCGACATTTCGTCCGAAGAAGCCCAGATTTTCCCGCCCGTGGAGCACCAGTTGGAAAATCAAGCAATCGAGTCGCTGCGCAAGTACCCCGGCGGCGAGCTCCACCAAGAAGCCGAGCGAGTGTGTCTCGCCGATGGCCGTCTCGTGTGGATCGTTGCCAACTATTACGACGTCTTTGATCTGTATGGCGTGTGCGACGCTGCGATTCCAGTCGAGCGGCTTGAACAGGAGATGGATGCACTGCTGAAGTTAGACTGAGTTTTTCAGTTCTCAGTTGATCGTCGTTGGGCGCCCACTGTGGGCGAGAAAGTGGGGCATCTCAATGCAGTTGAGAAAGAAGAGGATCGTGTGGAGCACCGCCATGGCCAGCACAGACAGCGCGACATGCGTGAAGCCCGACGGATACGCCGCCAGGTACATGTGGAAGAGCGCAAACCAGCCAAAGAAGAACCGCGGAAAGAAACGACGAGAGAGTGGCGAGCGCGCACTGTGACGATACATCCGAGTGAACTGAGGAGGGGAATCCAATCCAAGAAAATAAAGGAGGTTGAGGAAAACGTCGTACCAAATGATGGAGAAGTTTTCGCCCACGCCGACGACCGCGAGCACGCCATACGCGAGCACGAAGTCTTGTTTGTAGAGCTCCAAGAAGAAGAAGACCATGCCGAGCTCCCGAGATCAAAATGAGGAGAAGGCCTGTGAGATGGAACCTGCAAAAGAGTAGGGGGAGCCACACGCACCACAACGGGAATGATCATGAGCGACTGTGCGCAGTGCACACGCAGCACTTGGGTTGTCTGCGCGTGGTCGACGAGTCCGTTGCGATGGCGCACGAGATCTGCGGCATCAGAAGATTCCAGTCTTTCGTGATTCAATACGCGGCTGGACGAAAACGCAACGGACGGTACCACTAAAGACGAGCGATCGCGCAACGAGTTCCTGGCCCAGGAACGCGACGAGGGTCACGCACACGAAAAAGAGCGAGATGCAGAGGTAGAGCGTCTGGATTTTGATCAGCACCTGTGCCATCCACTAGCAACACCAACAACCCACAGAAAAGTGTTAGTCTGGATCCAGAGAACTCCACAGCAAGACGGTAAGACCGTACGGATCCATTCGCGGGCCGCAACGTGAAGGAGCTCAGGTCGTGGATCCGTCCCGACGCTTCATTGAGCAGCACGCCGCCGTCGCCGCGCCAGCGAAGTACGAGGCTGCCCACGATCGTGTCGTACGCGAGCGCGTGGTCCAGCAGCACATCCCACAGCGGCGAGTTCTGCGCGATCCACCGCAGATCAAAGCACGCGCCTGTGCGCGGTATGGCAATCCGCGGCAATGAGTCACCAGCCAGGGGCTGTGAGAGGAGACTTGGGACGTCACGCAGTGCGAGCAGTCCGCGTTGTGAAGCAAATACAAAGGATGCAAGAGGTGTCGTCGTGTCGAGACAGAACGGCAGTGCGTCGAACGAACAAGTGGACGGCTCGACGATCTAGGCCCAGTCTCACATC
>JAADVC010001239.1:0-11459 GCA_023334575.1 Pythium volutum | reverse complement strand
GATTTGCCACTGGCAAGCAAGTTTTGCCAGCAACCGTGAACCGTGGTAGCAACGGCAAGTCGAAACCGACGACACATGATCCACTCTAACTAGACCAAGATGAACGCGCTCAGTACGAAATCCAACTCCGAGGGCGAGCGCCACCAAAAAGGACTCTGTGAGTCTACTCGCATTGCTTTGGCTGGTGCCGGCTGGGGGTCTTCGTGCATTGATGTGGATGCGCAGGTATTAACACTGATGGCAAGACTCTGCTGGGCTAACCGGCAAGAAAGAACATGCCAATGTCAATTCGGTCTAGTGATACGTGATGAACGGATACCACAAATTTTGTCGACAGAAATGCGTTGCTGAAAACACTGGAGGGAAAAACAACTAGACCAGAGGATGTCGCTGAGAGATCTCGTGTCGAGCAACGCGAGGCGCCAGAGTGCCATCGCATGGAACTGATATATTCGAAATAAATGCAACGTATCTACCATGCCGCACCCGGCTCCTGAATTCTGACGCATCGACGCGACTGTGTTCCGGCAAACTGGAATATTAGCGCCAATGGCAAGGGGTTCAGCAGTGGCGGGTGCGTCTGCCAATCGCTAGAGGCTGAAAACACACTGAGAAATGCCACGCGACTATGCCCAGACAATGGCTCGACGATGCGCTCGTTGTGGAGATCGTAGAATGCGTCATGGGCGGGGTCCGTCAGTGCCGCAGCGGCATCACTGTCCAGTACAAGTGTCACGGCGCGAACACCCTCATTCTGATGGAGCGCCGAGGCCACGCCTTCCACGGATTCGTCCGAGACGTTGGCGATATCCGAGAGGTCGAGATGCAACGACTCGAGACAACACGGGCGCGTGCGGTTTGCCAGTGTACGGGATAAGTCGCTGATAACTTGGAGAGGCGCCTGCAGGCGTGGTAACGCGAGCGAGCGAAGATGAGACGCTGGCTGGTGGAGGTGGGCCACCAGCGGATTCTGTTTGCTCAGCTGGAGCCGGTGGAGTTTGAGATGGTGGAGTTGTGGGCACAGGCTCAGGATCGTCTTTGGGATCTTTCCGAGAGGCTCTCCCCCGTTAATGCCGATCTCCAGTGATACCAAGTTCCTCCCAACCAGGCGGAAAATCTTTTCCACGAACGCCCAGCTTCCTCGTCGACAGTCGGTTGTGAGAACGAGCGACGACAGCCTGGCTGATCGTTCGCCGCTGGCAAACGCATTCGCCAGGATCCTGGTTTCCTCTGTAAAAATGCCGGGCACATCCAGCTTAAATGAGGCGATGCACTGCTGCCGCAGGCACACACCAAGCAAATGGAACAATCTTCCTCGATTCATGATGGCGGCTACAGTGGAGCATAGACCGAAATGCGAAAAATCCATTTCTTCCAGGGTTCGAAAACTGAGTCTTTCTTTCGAATCGTTCGTCGAGTACGAACGCACGGTTCTCAACGCACCAGAGAAGGGATGGCTTGCAGCCGTGACGGCAAGTCCAGTGGCCTGGACGAGACTGTACCCACAATCGGTTGCTATGAGGTTGACGATGATTAGTTCCAGTCTCCGCTTTTCTCGTTCGTATTCATTTTGCCGTCTACTCTATCTCATCATCGTCATCGTCATCGTCATCGCCATCCTCCTCTTCCTCAATCTCTGTGATTTCCACAAGGGAGAGTTCTCGCCGTAACGGCACCGCAAGAAATGCCCACACGCGCCGAGCGATTCGCTTGACCCCACGTCGACACATGGCGGGAAGAGTATGGCGAGGAGCAGCCAGATCTCTTATCGGCACGAGCACGCTGAGCAGTGCGAGCTTTCGATCCATCGGAATCCCAGGCAATTTTTCGCCGTGAAAGAAACGGAACCGGTCGCCGTACCGCCTGAACAGCGCTGGCACGAGTCCGATCCCAAGGTACTCGAGTGTCTTGTTGGTCTTGAGCATCGGGAGCAGGGACTTTACGGTGGCTGGGCTCGGGCGGTTGCTCGCCATTTTGAGATCGCGCAGTTTCGCATCGACATAACGGAATTGCCGGAGCGTTCGTGCCATCGGATGCGTTGTATCCGCGAGCTTTGCCACGAAACGCTTCAAGCTCGCATCGCTCGTCATGGCATTTGTCAGCGACAGCATTTGCACACGGGTGCCACCATGTCGGTCATGGTACGCGTCACTAAAAACGCCCAGGTTTCGAACCGTGACGTTTGTGAGCGCGAGCATTTCGAGCTGGGGACACGCCTGCAAGAGCGTGGTCCAGTTGGCCGAGCTCATGCGTGGATCAAACCAAATGTGGATACTCAGCTGGCGAAGCGACCCACCAAAGCAATCGACGAGTGCGAGGATCGCATCCGCACGGCCATCGGCACAGCCAACGTCGAGCGTGTCGAGCGTCGACGTTCCTGATTTCTCTATCGTTGCTGACGTCGTCGCGTCGATAATGTCCCAACACTGGACCTCGCAGATTCCCTTGTGCGGCACATGCACGGGCATCCAGTCGCCGCCGCACAGTCCGTCCCCAACGACTTGAAATTCGTGCGACGCCAGCGTCTCGACGGAAACGACACGGCCAGTCGGAAGCCGCACTTGTGAGTCGCTTGCTAGCGTCACGGTGCGTTCCACTGTATCCCTCGGTGCTTCCAGCGCGTCCTTGAGAGTCGCAACGTCGATGGCCGTGATCTCGGTCATGGCCGCGAGCGACAGAACCTTGAGTGCACGACTGCAGCCCGGATCGCCCAGCGCACGGCCCAGTAGCTGCCACTTGGCTTGGCGCGTGCGACGCTCGAGGCCACGCACATCAGTAAAGGCTTCTTCCAGCACGAGGTGGTCGATCCGCGTGCCCATGGCGACGCGCGTGCCGATCCAGTCCATTAGCGTGGCGTCGCACTTGTGCACAATCATCATACGCGGCTCGCGCTGCCGCGTGGGATTGCATTCAATCGCCATGGTCACGTCCAGCACTTTCTCTAATGCAGCACTGTCGGTCGATGCGCTTCGCGCGCCAATGCCGGCCATAGCGAGGTGGATCTTGGCTTCATGGAGAAACGCGAAGAACGACGCCACGTCGGCCGTGTAGGGGAGTGAATGGAGATAGGCGTGGACCAACTTGAGTACAAGACGCGGTGGCACGCCGTAGCGCCCGTGTGGATGGAATGGATAAACCGATGGAGCTGCCGTACGTAGCTGGTCGTGGGCTGCCGTGGCGGCATGAAGACGAATTGGAGTTCGAGTCGGTACGACGCGTCAAACGCCGAGCCGACCAGCTCTTTCATGCGCACGATTG
The DNA here is from genome assembly GCA_023334575.1 of Pythium volutum. NCBI lineage: Eukaryota > Oomycota > Peronosporomycetes > Pythiales > Pythiaceae > Pythium > Pythium volutum. The sequence goes on along the minus strand of JAADVC010001239.1, from coordinate 8,201 downwards.
CGGCGTGGTACTGCGCGCTGAGTATCTGTGGTGGAAACTGCAGCAATTTCTCACACAAGTGCATGTCCCAGGCAAATACGTCGGCCTCGCAGACGCGGTCAAACCATCGTTCAAAGACCTGGTTTTCGTGGGCCACATCAAACGCCAATTCATAGCGCGGCTCGAGATCGTCGGGGTCGCCAAACTGGTGCCAGTGCTTGTACTCGGCCGGCTGCACCTCGAGAACTTCGAATTGTTCCCATGCTGTGTGGTCGTAATGGAGCGCGAGTCCGACAAGCTCGAGGGCTTCGCGGATTCTCGCGAGCCGCGTCTGCGTCTCGTGGGCAGTTTCTTGGGTGTCGTCTTGGGGTTTTGTGAGGTAGACACGCAACACACGCAGTCGTGATCGCAGTGTGCGCTTCTCAATGTCGGGCCATTCGCGCAGCTCAAGCCACGGCGCAAGCGCGCGGAACTAGTCGCCGAGAAACGCCCAGTCCACCATGGCTGGGAAAGAATGCAGGTGAGCCCAAAGGCGGTTGTCTGTGACGTGTGACTGAGCGGTCAGGTTTTATGTGGACAACACCAATAGAATGAAATAAGGTGATTCACTCTATTCAAACAATATGTGGTCAACACCATGAATAACGTTGCATTCAGAAAGTCAGATGGCTCCGTTTGTGAACCCAAAAGCAAAACACACCTGAGTTGGGTTCACCATGTGTTCCGGTCCACAAACCGAGAGAGAAAGTCGTCAAAGGGTTTCGGCCATTCGGCCATTTACGTTGCGATTCACAAGACCACCACACTTGCTTCTCACGCTTCACACGATGGAGACGCCGTCCGCTCAGCTGCCCCCCTACTATGTGCTCGAAGACCTGCTCGCAAAGTACCAGATTCTCTTTGGCGTCTACTCGGGCGTGTTGTCCCCGAACGCGTTCACGTTCCAAGAGCAGTTTTCGCAGTTGATGATGAAGTACACGATCACGCGCGACCTCGACTTGGAGCCATTGCGCGAGGCGCTCGAGCTCTACGGGTTGATGCTGTTTCTGCACCGCGAGACTACAAGTGACGTGCTGCTTGCGGATAGTAGACTGCGGTTCGCCGTATGCGCGCGCGACGAGGTCCGCCCTGAGATCAATTTGGAGATCACGGCCGCAAACTACGATGTGGACGGAAACTGGATTCCAGTTGGCGACACGAACGAGCGAGCGCACGTGATCTGGAAGGCGTTTGTCCAGTTGTTTGACAACGGCACGCAGCTGGAGCAAGTGAGCGACCACTACTACGAGACGCGCCACACGATTCTCAAGTCTTTTGGTGTTGACGAGGCGTTTGTCGCCAGTGTCAACGTACACGTGACGATGAGTTGGAGATGGGCGGAAGAACTGGTCGACATGATGGAGACGCTCCCCGAGAAGGCGTTGCGCCAGCTCGAGCTCGTCGTTCCGTCCGATCCGATCAAGTGCGAAAAAGGACCACGAACGCGACTGCTCTTTCGCGGGTTAAACACGAGCATGGAGTCCAAGACGACCGTCTACCAGGAGATGGCTTGCCACGCAAAAAGTTGGGTGCAGGCCCCCGTCGCGAGCAAAACACTGAGCGTCAAGGTCTCTTCGAAGTTTTGGACAGATCACGACGCGGCCGCATTTGTTGCGCTGATCAATGGAGGCAGTCTGGACCATTTGGAGATCAAGGTGGAGTCCGCCCACGGGCTCGACATCGCGATGGGGATATGCGCCCAACTAGAAACGGTGCGCAGACTGACGCTTGACCTCAAGATGACTGAAGACTGGAATGCAGGTGGGCTGCTTCCCCACTGTGGCTCACAGCATACCGCCCGTCGTTCAAGCTTCGAACGCATCCTCATTTACGTTCGTGAAGTGCCATCGATGGCAATGTTTGTGGACGCGATTGTGGGTGTGCTCCATAACGACAGCACGATTGAACGCTGCGGAGAGTTGCAGCTCAACGTTCGAGTGAACGAACCGCGCGTTGACGATCTCACCGAGCTCACTCGGCTTCTCGTGAAAATTGGGCCACGCGTCAAGGCACTTACCATCGATTCGTACGCTTCGTCCGAATTTTTCAACGAAGAGACGTATGCAAAAGACCCTGAAGCGTTCCAGCTCACGCCAATTCTCGTGGCGTGTCCCAAGTTGCGACGGCTCAACATGCAGGGTGCGCTGTTTGACGATCTCCGCGAGGTGTACGAGAAAGGACTCACCAACCTGCAGACGCTCCAAGTCCAATGGGCACCCGTTGCGTCCACTATGACACTGGCCAAGGCATTGAGCGACAAGAACACCCAGATCGGCATGAAGCTCGTCGAGTTTGGAACGCGCTTGGCGACAGACGAGGTCTTTGACGCCTTTGCCAATGCCCTTGACAACAATCGCAAGCTCCGATACCTTCGCCTTGGCCGTCGCGCCCGTGGAGACGAACTCGCGGCCCGTGTCAATTCGCACCACCAAACGGAGCTCGCCCCCGGAGGCTCAGCATTTCCTGCGATGCTGGACGCCATGGCGGCCGCCGGCAATCGACTTGCGACTGTCGCGAGAGATTGTGTGGACGACGATGTCTTGGAGACCATTGCAGACTTTGTGGGTCCGACACTGCACCGCCAGATTCACTTGCGCTGAAAGGAATACAGCACAGTATCTGCAGCGATCGCCTGCGACGTGAGATAAACATGAACCCAATGACTGCTTGTTTTACCGCAAAATGCTGAAAAGAACTGGCACCTTAAGAACAAATACCAGTATAAATCAATATGCATCATGTTTTGTAATCTTCTCATTTGTACACTGAAGTAACTTAACTGACCTTCCAAATATGATAACCCTGCCAGTTCTTTCAGACTTTTGCGGTACTGCGTGCTCTTTTTTAACCAATCGCGAGACCTTCGAATGAACCCATTGGGAGCTGAATCACCTGCTTGGTGCGCAGGCCTCGTCACAAAATAATCCGCTGACAACGGACGACACCACCCACTCGACTCTACGCCACCTCCAACCACGCGTTATTCGCGTACGAGACGCCCCCGTCGCGGTTGAGCGACCGCTACTATGCGGCGCGCCGCGTGATGCAGCCAAGGCGGCGGTGTGGCGTTGTTTCTCAACCACTGTTTGGGGCTTCATCCGCTGGAAGCCTATCCGATATCCCGAAAGCTCCACCAATGGCACAATTTTGGGCCATATCTAACGTTCTCTCACGTTATTCCCCGCGCATCTTCCTATGCCGTCTTTGTCCACGGTGGCAAAAAGTCTTTGTGGGGTTGAGCCAGCACGCCACCGTGGACGCAGTCTCTACGTCCAGACAAAGACCGAAAAGAATAGATGAGCAGAGAGAGAGAGAGAGAGTGTGAGACGTCTATGACCGACACCATTTCTCGATTGCACCAGCGGTAAGATGGCGTTCATGCCGATCGACGTTGACGGCATCATCACGAAACTGCTGAGCGTGCGCGGTGCGCGGCCGGGCAAGCAGGTGAACTTGACTGAAGACGAGATCCGCGGTCTCTGCGTGCAGTCGCGCGAGGTGTTTCTCGCGCAGCCGATGCTGCTCGAGCTCGAGGCGCCCATTAAGATCTGCGGTGTGTTGCCCACTTTGTATATCGATTGCGTCTTTGATGCTGAGGCGTAGTGTCCATGCAGGTGATATCCACGGCCAGTACTTTGACCTGCTACGTCTCTTCGAGTACGGTGGCTTCCCACCGGATGCCAACTACTTGTTCCTAGGTGACTATGTGGACCGCGGCAAGCAGAGCCTCGAGACGATCTGTCTCTTGATGGCGTACAAGCTCAAGTACCCCGAGAACTTTTTCATTTTGCGCGGTAATCACGAGAGCGCGTCCATCAACCGCATCTACGGCTTTTACGACGAGTGCAAGCGCCGCTACAGTATCAAGCTGTGGAAGACGTTCACGGACTGCTTCAACTGTCTGCCGGTCGCAGCAATCATTGACGAAAGGATCTTTTGCATGCACGGCGGGCTGTCACCCGAACTGAGCCAGCTGGACCAGATCAAGCGGCTTGTTCGTCCGACCGACATTCCCGATACCGGACTCCTGTGTGACTTGCTGTGGGCAGACCCGGACAAGGCCATTTTGGGCTGGGGCGAGAACGACCGCGGCGTGTCGTTCACGTTTGGTCCCGACATTGTCGCTCAGTTTCTCAAGCGCCACGATCTCGAAGTCATCTGCCGTGCCCACCAGGTCGTCGAGGACGGGTACGAGTTTTTCGCCAAGCGCCGACTCATCACGCTTTTCTCGGCGCCCAACTATTGTGGCGAGTTTGACAATGCCGGCGCGATGATGTCGGTCGACGAGTCGCTGCTGTGCGCGTTCCAGATCCTGAAACCTGCCGACAAGAAGCCATGCCACGCCTACAGTGGAACGCGCGGCCAGCGAGGCCCCACGTCGCCGCAAAAGTGATGGGATGTCGAAGCGAAGCAGTTTGTCGTCGAGAGATTGCCTTGTATTCAAATTTCATGTGTTTGAGACGAGTTCATAGTCGAGTTTCTACGGCTACGTTGGCGACGAGCAAGAGATTTGGCCGTCACGGTGCAAGTATGAATCAGTCTCTTGCGATGAAGCGACAGAGTTCGTGTTGGCCATGCAGCTTATCGTTCAGTCCTAGGCCAGCTTACCAAAGGACCCCGCTTGAGACTGCTAGGAGATGGATCCCATCGGTACTATGTAGTATCAAGAGGCTAACACCCGGTTAGATCTCATCGCAAGATGGACACTGAATGAAATACGTAGGTCCGTGCTTTTGTGCGAGGAAAATATGTAGTGGAGAGACCAGTACTGCTCCAAGTATGCAAAACTACTCGAGGAAGGTGTCATGCGCGGTAGCCTCTGTTGGGATGGCAGCACCAGCAAATGAACCAGCCGAAACTTACTCGGAGCTGTCGTCATCCAAGGCGGCTTCCTCCCAGTGAACGTCGTGCTTCTTCTCGCTACCGTGACCACCGTAGTGGCCGCCGTGGGGCTTCTCTTCCTCCGACTCGTCGTCCTCGTGGCCGCCCAGGTCGTACACCTTGCCGTTCACGCGCACGCGCAACTGCACGCGCTTGTGGTGGTCATCGTCGTTCTTCTTCATGCGCGCACAGGCCACACGCGGCGACGCGCCGCACTTGGCGTGAAGCACAATGTTCCACGTTGGCTGCTGGTCCTTCCACGTGGCATAGTGCGGATCGGTCCACTTCATCTTGACCTTGCCATCCTTGTCGGGCGTGAGCGTGCCCAGCTTGCCCGACAGATCGCCGACCTCGCAGTTGCCGGGGCTCTGCGCGTACCGCGCCGCCGTGCAGCTATAGTTGGCAGCCTTGACCACGCACTCGGGCGTGCCGGCAAACTCGGACGCCGGGCCGCAAGCCTTGTTCGGGTCCAAGTGGTTGCCCGTGATCGGCTTGGCGCACTGCGCATAGCTCGCCGAGTCGACCTTTTGCCCCCACAGCGTGTGGATGTGCCACAGATACTCGGTCGGCAGTCCCGTGCAGTTGCCGTCGGCGGCCTTGAGCGTGCCGGCATTGACCTGCTTGAACTGGAGATCGGCCTCGATCGTGACATGCGTCGACGCGTCGCCGTCGCCCCAGGTCGTGCGGATCGTGCCGCCAATGCCGCCGGCCTTGTCGGCGTCGTACTTGTAGGTCACGCTGCGCTTCTTGCCGTCCTTGTCGGCGGCGACCGTCGCGAGCGCGGCCAGCGCAGCGACTACCGTGAGCAAAAAGATCTTCATGCTGGAGTCGGGAAGGGAGGGAGGAAGGAGGAGAGTGTCTTGTGTGGGAGGCTTGAGGCAGATTGGGAAATGAGCAAAAGGAAATGGGGGGCAGACTGCTCCGACGCCAGAGCGTCCACGCGGTGTGCAAGGTCGGCACCCCAGGGACCACAGATCGAATCGAAATCAGGTTCATGCTGTGGGCGTAGGTGGGTCGGCCGCAGAGGAGCGAGTGGGCAGTTGTTCGAGATTGCCGTCAGTATCCGTACTGTAAGTGGATGGTGTTCAAGTTGTGGATACACAATACCCAGACGAACAAAATCCCAGGCAAAAAAATAGAACAATATTACCAGACACATAGGTATTGCAAGCTGTATCAAATTGTGCTAGTTTATCAAGTCCCAAAGGATGTATTGAGGGTTAGAGTAGAAATGAAAATAGCGAATAAATGGCATTATTAGGTATGGAGGTGTAATGATGTGCGTGGTTGACCGGAACGACGGCTGTCGATCGAACGAAAAGAGATGCGACACTGCAGTTGACATGTTGCCCATACTGTAGAGAAGAGTCAGGCACCAGAACGTGGGAGTGGTTAGCTGAGTAGTAGTGGTGGATGCCTCGTGCTCCAGACTGGAAATTCGGGAGCTCTACATTTCCGCAAACGCAACACTACGCGTGCTCGAGGCGGATCGCTGACGACAGAAACGCCTGTGCGCCAGTGTTACTATTCGAATCTGTGACACTGGGTCGGACTGCACCACCAGAAGAAGAAAAACATCGAACAATTAACGTGCGCATCCAGTCACAAGCCAGCGTGGCCTGGGGCGAGCAAATCAGAGAAGGAAATCAGGATACCCGACCTTCAGGGTTCGTTTTGATAGTGACACTTCCGCTGTGAGGGTTCACGCTGTGGTGCATGGGGGTACATGCTCGTACCCGTACTGACTCAGTAACTGAGGGGACCTCTCCAACGCAAACCCACCACATGGATACAAATCAGGTATACTGATTGGACGGAATGGGAAATCAGCTCCCCGATACGTCTACTACATCAAACCATGTCGCAGAATATATACCGTAATACAGTCGAGCGCTGTGATAAGTCACAGTGGGGAACAAAGGGAAATGAGAGGGGCAGCCCTGCTTCCCACGCCGGAGTGTCCCATGGTCTGGAGATCGGATTTGAATCAGGTTGACGCTCGGGTGACAGAGCAGCGTGGGGCAATCGTTCGAGAATGCGTGTAAACATTTCCGTACCGTGAGTGGATTGCTTGCAAGTTGTGGATACGCAAATCCAGCCGAACAACACGAGGTGGAGAAGTACACACGAAGAGACAGGCATTGGATCATGGAAACGACCCAAGCCACAGCGCAATCGCGCACAGGCTACAAACCGTAGAAGCAAAATCAGGTTGATGCCCTTGAGCTCTATCCTCATCAAAACAAATTTCATTGTTCAGGGAACACAGAGGGGTGCAAGGATTCGATATCCACTGGTGGATATCGAATACATTTCTGAGACATGATATGATAGGGAATGTGTATCCACTGGCGGATATCGAATCCATATTATGCCAACTGTATGCCGATCAGGAGAAGCATTTTGGGTCCAAGTGCCCTGCCTACCCACGAATGGATACAGCGACGCGCCTCGCAGTCTTCGGCACGCGTAGCTACACGCACAGTCGTACCGCTCGCGTGGGTGGCCCACGACCGTCGCCCGTTAAAGATATTCATGGAGCGCGATCTCCGGTTCCCTACGCCGCCCGTCACTGGCGTGGCGATCCAACAACGGCGACGACGCGTGTCTGGAAGCTCTCACGTAAATAGCTTACGGATCTAGCAGATGTCTGCACTATAGCAAGATCACAGCGTCCGCGACGTGTGCTCGACCGCATCCCCCCACACGGGCCGCACTGAAGCAGTGCACCGAGCTGCGTCTCGACGCCCGCGTGCTGCGCGATCGACAGTGCTGCGTAAGCGGCTCTCCCCCTTTGAAGCTCAACAACACGACACCGCGGTTGTGGTGTGTGCCACAGAAATGATTTCCAGAACCGCAGGGAGAATGGAGTAGTGGCATTTTATTACCACACTTCTGTACATCATCTCTGAACGGCATGACAGGAAGGACGTCACCTGGGTCAGAAGTGAAGGCCAAAATAATAAGAAATACGATCGTTTTTTTCTGTTTCTGTCACTATTGCCTCATCGCACCGCGACATACGAGTTAGCCATACTGAACGCGGTGGATCCGAGATCTCCAGTCAACGCTCGCTGGGTTTTGCAGTGTAGATGCCGTGTGGTTTGATGGGCCCAGTTCAATTTTCAGCGGCCAGAGGTTTACGCAAGTAGGCATTTCTCCACGCGCGCGTTGCTGCAAACTGAAGATGAGCGCTGTGGTATGGGCATCGAGGTCCCCGCAGCAGTGTGGACCAATATTTCTTCCAGGGAGGCACACGCTCAGGAATGCCAGCTTACATGCGAGGGGCAATGTCGCCGCGG
>JAADVC010001238.1:0-11461 GCA_023334575.1 Pythium volutum | reverse complement strand
CAGGAGGAGGCAAACCACCAAGGAGGCGACAAGCCGAAAGGGGGTGACAAGCCTAAGGGCGCCCGCTCGTTGAACTTTAATGATCTCAACGATATGTAGGTCTAATTTTTCAATGCACTCTTGGTGAACTTTAGTGATCTCAATGATATGTAGGTCTAATTTTTTAATGCACTCTTGGTCATGATTCACCTTTGCATCGTCCATGCAAAATCAGTTGTAAACCATCCAAAATGTAAATTCGCATTGTGTGATCGGTCATTGTACAGTTTTGGTCGATTCGTCTTCGTGAGCAGGAATAGCCGATGTGACGTTTTCGTGACTGGGGCTCTGATTTCTTTCTGCGACTTTGTTGATCATTGGAAAAAGTAAAATCATCACGATGTCCGTTCTGTACTCCAGCATACATATACTCAGACGACACTCGGAGTCGGTAGGGGCAATGTGCGCCATAGTCAGCTTTCATTGTCCACGCGACGGGGCAATCTATGTGGCCAACTTGTTCCACCCGATTCCGTGTGCATGGCTTTTCGAATCGCCACGAGATTATTGAGCGCCTCGCAAGAACATGGTCAATTCATCTCCAAACAAGCTGAGCTTCCTCCGGATGCAGGTGCGTCGAGCTGCATGATGAAGCTCAGCTCGTTGGAAGCTCAGCTCCACGGAAACTCGGTCAAGTCGACAAGTCTCTGCTAGTCAATTGCGATTTGATTCTCGTGGAAGTATGCTGCTTAGCTTCGATACTTTGTTTCCCACGCTTGTGGCTTAACGTCGGCTGCGTTTTCTATTCTCGGGATTACTAGAGTCTGGATCTGGTACGGGCCGACAGTGCATTGACCATTCAGTGGAAACAGTACCGATGACCTGCGAAGTCGGTCCGGGTCGCAAGGAAGACTCACCAGCTCACGAGAATAAGCCGTCGGTAACGGACAAGGGTGGCTGCTCGCTGGACTTTGGGGTTCCAAGACTGGAGCAGCGAACCCTAATATTCAATTTATATTATTTTTTTTCGCCACCAGCTGAGAATAAATAATCGAATATATTATTTATCCAAGAGATACCCTTAGAATCGGCTGAAGCAAACTCGTAGGCCTCACCACCACACGCTCACCTTTGAGCGACTCAGACGGACAGGTACCATGGTCACCTGTCCGTCTGAGTCGCTCCGCCACCATGATGGTGGACCATGGTGCTGTCTGTTATGTAGCATTCGCGCAACATTCCTCCCACTTCGTTTTTACAGTTTCTAAATCTTGAGTCACCTTCGCGTCACCTCCAAACGTGGAAAATCTTCGTTTTTCCTTCAACGCGGATCCGAAGTCAAAACGTCAACTGTGCCGCCACTACGTTAGACTTTACTGGTCCCAAATGGAGACTCGACTGGAGGCGCGCTACGCGATGGCGCCAGCGACACCAACAGCCATGAGCACAGCCAATGGCGGAGCGGCCCCGTCTCCAGCGAATACGACCGCATCCAATGCTGCAGCCGATGGCGAGGACGCCACAGGTGCGGCCGACGACGAGGTACGTTGTGGAAGAGGAGGTTGTGGACAGATCGCCACACTCACGCTTACTAATACTAAAATGCAGGACGAGCAAATGCAGCAGCAAGAGCCGCTGCTCAAGTACGAGCGTGTTGGTGGCCACTTTCACGCGATTTTCAAGGACGATTCGCTCGCGTGTATCGCGCTCCACGTCAATTTTGTCTGTGTCGGCACGTACAATGGCAATGTGTTGCTGCTTGAGCTCGACGGCCGCTTCATTCGACGGCTGCACCAGCATTATAAGAAGGTCAACCAAGTGTGTATCGATGAGACGGGCCAGTTTATCGCGTCCTGCTCGGACGACGGCACGGTCGCCGTGTACACGTTGTTCCCGCCGTCGTCAACGGCCTCGGCCACGGCCACAGCGAATGTGAAGAGCAGTAACACGACGGCCGCGGCGAGTGTCGGCGCCATGGGCAATGCGCACGTCTCAGTCGCGAGCACGGGCGGCGAAGTCAACATTTACAATTACTTTAGCGCGATCTACACGGTCCAGCTCGAAGACCGGTATGCACTCAAGCGCGAGCGCAGCTTTGCCTGCGGTGGCATTGCCGGCCAGCTCATCATTAACAAGAAAGGCTGGATCATTGACAAGGAAAGCACGGTCCACGAAGGTGAAGGTCCCGTGCATGCGATCAAGTGGAAGGACGGACTCGTCGCGTGGGCCAACGACTGGGGCGTCAAGGTCTATGACGCGGAAAAGGACCAACGCATCACGTACCTCGAGCGACCACCGCAGTGTCCGCCCATGGAGCTGTGCAAGTGCCATCTCGAGTGGCAGTCTAGCAGTGTGCTGCTTGTTGGTTGGGCCCACACGCTCCGCGTCGTCGCGTTCAAGAAAGTCAGTCCATTGTCACCATCGTCGGCATCGGCCTCGTCCTCGACAACGCCCACTGATGCTGCCCCCAGCGGAGGCGCCGCCATGGGAATGTCGGCCGAGGTCGTTTCGCTGATTACGTTTGACTTTTTCGTCGCTGGGATCAGTGTATGGGGGTCCTCGGCCGTGTGTGTGCTGGCGTATCGCCCCCCAGGCTCGGCGCCCGCCGTGTCGACGCAGAGTGCTCCCAAGGCAGAGAAGCGACTCGTCGAAGGCGAGGGCGATGCCGCCGAGATTCCGTTTCCCGAGGTCCATGTCGTTGGGCTTGATGGCAAGCAAGTCTCGGCCGATATCCTTAACCTTCGCGGATACTACAAGCTGCGCGCCAGCGACTACAAGATGCCAAGTCTGCAGTACGCCCACGCCGTGTCCTCGCTCGATGGAACGCCATCCATCTATGACGCTGGCTATGGCAAGCTGCAGTACATTTGCACGCCAAAAGACGTTGTCGTGTGTCGACTGCGAGACGTGGATGACCGCGTCGCGTGGGCGCTCTCCAAGAAGCAGTACGAGCAGGCGCTCGACGTGGCACTGCGGGACCCCAAGTCGCTGCGGCGCCACGCCATGGAGGAACTCGTAGAGTACTATCTGGGCGAGCTCATCAAGAACAAGCAGTTCAAGAAGGCTGCCGAAGAGATCAAGCGCTTGTTTGTGGGCGGCAAAGACGACTATGCCAAGCTCTGGGAAAAGTACGTGTACGTGTTTGCCCAGCGCGGCCAACTGACAGCGATCACGCGGTTCATCCCGACTGCGAGTCCGCGACTCCCGACCGTGCAGTACGAGATGGTGCTCAAGCACTTTTTGGATTCAGATCCGGGCCAGCTCTTGGAGATTATCCAAAAGTGGCCCAAGCCGCGGCAGCAAGACAGCCGGATATCACGAGCCAAGAACAGCAACGCGCTGACGGCAACGAGCGCGGCGTCGGCTGCGCCCGAGTACACCGAGTCGTCGCTCGTGTACGAGCCGCTGTACGATGCCCAGGCGTGGATCAACCAGCTCGAGGCCGTGATTCGTCGCCGTCGCATTGCCGAAACGGGGGTCGACGCGAGTGGCACCGACGCCATCAGCCTCGAGACATCCTATATTATGGAAGCCCTTGCCGAGCTGTACACCGCCACGGAGCAGTACGACCAGGCACTTCGCATCTATCTGAGCCAAGGATCGTTTTGCACGAGCAAGGACCTTGCCTTCAAGCTCATCAGTGAGCATCAGCTGTGGGCGCTCGTGCAACACAAAGTACTGAATTTACTTCAAATTGACCGTGCCACGGCGCTCCGCATGCTCGTGAACCAAACGGAGCAGCTCAAGATCGTTGACGTCGTCAAGCAGCTTGAGTACGACCGCGAAGTGCTCCACGAGTACCTCCATGAGCTCTTTGTGCATCGCTTTACCGAGTACAATACCGAGATCTATTCGTCGCTGCACGAGACCCAAGTCGCGCTCTACGCCGAGTACGCGCCACAGCATTTGCTCAAGTTTTTGCAGACCAGCAACTTTGTGCCGCTCGAAAAGGTCCGTTCACCATCTCTCTCGCTATGTATTCCTGTGGTATTTACTCACCATGCATTGTGTGGGCGATATTGTAGGCGTTCAAGTATTGCAGCGAGCGTAGTCCGCCGCTATGGGATGCAATGATTTACATTCTCGGTCGCATGGGCCAGCACAAGCGCGCGCTGGATCTCATCTTGACGCAGATGCGGGACATTAACCAAGCGATCCAATTCGTCGAAGAGCACGATGCCAGTCTGTGGGATTACCTCATTGATCTGAGCTTGACGAGCCGCGAAAACGTCGAGGAGCTGCTTCGGTTCGCCGCGCAGCACAAGATCGATCCTATCAAACTCATTCGAAAGGTACGGATGGGGAGGAGAGACTGACGGACCGCTATGAGTTCTGATCAGGAGGAACTGACTGTTTGTGCGTGTGTATCCATTCCAGATCCCGGAAGACATGGAGATCGACAATCTCAAGCAAAAGATGCTCGAGATTATTGCCAATTACCGCATCCAGGTGCGTCGATCGATCCATCGTGATTCCTCTCGTTCTCCTCACATGCTGACAGGATCATTAATTTGTGTATCTGTAGCAAAACCTATGTGAAGGCTGCAACAAGGTGTTTGCGAATGACCGCGTCCAGTTATTGCAGAGCCAAGTCGCGGCCCGCAAGCGTGGGCGTCGCGTCGCACCGCAAAAAGTGTGTTCGATTTGCAACGAACTGATTCGCTCGCTCACGTCGTCGGGGGGCCGCACCAAGGACGGCAGCTCGGGCGTCACGCACATGTGTGCGTTCGAGTGCGGCCACTGCTACCACTTGCCGTGTCTCGAAGAAAAGATGCGCATGTGGAAACGCTCGGACGTGATTGCGCGTACGGGCGACGGCGGCCTTGACCGCAACGCGCTGCGCGAGACGCTGGGCTGCTTTGTGTGCGACCACAGCGCGCGTGCCTATGCGTCTCGTGCGCCACAGCTCGATACATTTGCCAAAGACGAACCGCCGCCGCGCGGCATCACAGAAGACCAGTTGCAGCGCGCCAAGGACGTGCTAACGCTGAAAATGGCGGTGTAAATGAACAGGAAACGGGTAGCTAACTGTACGTAGTGTGGTAATACTGGTTGCGCATTTGTCCGTCCCCTCGACTGTGTCCGACCTGTACTGCGGAGACGGCTAGTACTGGTAGTATCTGTGTTCCTGCGAGCCACACCAACACACCCGACAGCAGAATCCCCAAAGTTCGCATGGTATTATAGTTATCGCAGAGCGGGGTCGCACGATAAACTATAGAGCTAGTAGAGCCACGGCATTCTCTGCCACTGATGCGAGCACCAGCAACGCCTGAACACGACGATCGCACGGAAGAAGACCGAATAGTTACTCGTCGTCCTCGTCGCCACCGTTGGCGGCGGCCGCACGCTGGGCGGCACGACGACGGGCAACGCGACCCTAGAGACACAAATAGACACAACACGCATGAGCCTCCATATAAAATGTCTCTGTGCGGAGCTTGTAGCACAAGCAGAGGACGACGTACAGGGCGGCCCTGGCCGTACGGCGACTTGACGGTAAAGTCAATGTGCTTCTCCGAGTCAAGACGCACGAGGAACGACGGCACGTCCACGAGCTGCTTGCCGACACGAATGTGGCGCTGCTTGATCAGCACACGCGCGTGGTGGACCGACTTGGCGAGGCCCTGCTTAAAGACCTTGGTCTGGAGACGACGCTCAAGGAGCTTCTGCACGTTCAGACGGAGCACAAAGTCCAACTCGTTCTCCTCCTCCGAGAGAAGACCGTAGCGCGTGAGGCGGCGCAACAGCGCGGCACCCTCAAAGAGGCGCTTCGGGTCCTTGGCATCAAGCGTCAAGAGTTCACGCGCGGCCTTGCGGAGCTTCGAGAGCATGAACTGCACGCGCCAAATCTCACGCTTGCAGCGCAGGCCGTACTCGCCGAGAAGCTTGAGCTCCTGGTCGAGGCGCTCCTTCTCGAACGGACGCGACGGCGTGCGGTAGGTCTTACGGTAGTTACGATGACGGGAGATCTTCGGCATCTTGGCTTTTCAAGCGCGTTCTTTAGCTCTGCGAGAGTGACGGGGTCAGTCGTCCCAACAGCAGCAGCAGCAGAACCCAAAGAGCGCGAGGAGCTCCTGCCAATATGACCGCCACCAGCCAACCAACCACTCACCAAAGCGGGCCAGCCAATGAGGGACCAAAACTATTTTCAACCAATCAGAATGGCATAAAGACCTATCCCTAATAGAACATTTTGGCCAGCAGAAGACCGTAAAATGCGAGCGAGTGCCTCCAAGGCGAACAGGCTGGAAAGCGTGCTTCTACACACTTGTACCGTTTTGATTCCACACTGAGGACCAAAGGCCTGCTCTGCAACACGAGCGTTATCAATATATCTACCTTTCCATGCTGGGTGGGCAAAATGGGGCTCCAGTTCCTTTTTACATGGGGAAGCCGCCGAGAAGCTTTCGTGTGGTGGACGAAAGGGACGTCATGTTGAGTGAAGGTCGCTTGAACACTTTGATTTGTTCTGTCTCGCACAGTACATCTTGAACTTTGTGTGTTCTTAACTGCAGCCACCGGATGTTATGTAATCTTTGCGCCGTTGGCAGAGTGTTTGTTTGTGTGGTGGTGGACCAGCGGGTGGCTCGTGAAAGCTGTGGGGTCCCAATCCCATCAAATCGAAAGAGAAGCCGCACGTCGATTCCAGCAGCTCGAGTCGCCACCATGGACAAGGGCAAGGCCGCCGGAAAGGCCGCTGTCGAGAACATGAAGAAGATGAAGATGCCCAAGAGCTCTGGTCCCGCTGGCGCGCTGGCCACGGTCGCCACGTTGTTCGGTATCGCCGGCTATGGACTCTACGAGGCCATCTACAACGTGCCAGCCGGCCACCGCGCCATCGTCTACAGCCGTATCGACGGTGTCGGCCAGACCATTATCGAGGAAGGCACGCACTTTCTCCTGCCGTGGATCCAGCGCCCGATCCAGTTCGATATCCGTACGCGCCCGCGCACGTATGCGTCACTTACGGGTACCAAGGACTTGCAGATGATCAACATCTCGATCCGTGTGCTGTCCAAGCCGGACCGTCAGCGTCTCCCGTGGCTCTACACGAACCTCGGCCTTGGTACGTAACCCTCATCCAATTCCACCTTGTGTATAGCGTACGGCGTGTGGGTGTTGGTACACCGTCGTTATTGTGTCCGTGTGCATGAATGATACTGACGGGTGCTTTCTGTGTGAATAGACTTTGACGAGAAGGTGCTGCCGTCGATTGTCAACGAGACGGCCAAGTCGGTCGTCGCACAGTTTACGGCCGCAGAGCTGATCTACCAGCGAGAACGTGTCAGTCGTATCATTGCGGACCAGCTCAAGTTGCGTGCCGGCCGCTTTGCGATCCTCTTGGACGATGTGTCGATTATCCACTTGTCGTTTGGCACTGAGTACTCGGCCGCTATTGAGGCCAAGCAGATTGCGCAGCAGGACGCGGAGCGTGCTCGATTCATTGTTGAGCGGGCTCTCCAGGAGAAGAAGTCGACGGTCATTCGCGCGCAGGGTGTGTCCAAGTCGGCCGAGCTCGTCGGCGAAGCCATTAAGGGCAACCCGGCGTTCGTGCAGCTGCGTCGCCTCGACGCCGCCAAGGATATCGCGACGGTCATTTCGCGCTCGGCCAACAAGGTCTACCTGAACTCGGACTCGCTCCTGCTCAACCTGATGCACGACCAGACGCGTCAGTACACGCTGGGCTCGAACAAGTAAACTTTCGGGGTCAATGGTTGCCTGTTGGCAGCGAAGGAGCAGTTTTTTTTCAGCATATACACACATATAGCACAGGGTCTCTTGAGCTTGCTGGAAGGTGCCGATGGGTCTCTGGGTCTCGTGCTTGTCCATGGAAAGAGAGAGCGTTCCCGATGGAATCTCATTTTGCTCGAGTGTTTTCCAGCCACAAAGACGAAAAAATCCACGAAACATCTGTGATTTTTTTAATGATCACCCAAAAATCCGGATACTTAACCACGGAATGATGGTCTCTATATGGTAAAAAGCGCTTTTCTATACCGCCACGCAAACGTTGGTTGAAACCCGGACCAGTTCGAGTGGTTCTGGAAGAACCAGGTCGGATTTCGCCCAGCAGATCCGAAAGGCGCCGAACTCCCTTTTTTCGAGTGACGCACTCTTCCACCACAGGCAGAGAGAGGACCGCAGTATTACCGCCACACAGTACCCTTCGCGCGCTATTACCATGTCGAACGACAATGGATCCTGGAACGCCGACGACCGGTGGCAGGATTTCTCCGGTGCGAGCGCCGGCGGCACGGGCAGCTACGACTCGAGCGCGACGAGTGGGCTCGACTTTCCCATCATTCCGACCATTCCGTCGGGCAGCATTGACATTGGCGCGATCGCGCCCGTGTTTGGCGTCGCCAACTTTGACGACGACAATGCCGACTACCTCGAGTACGACAAGGCCGGTCGGCCGTTCATGGAACAAATGAGTGCGTCGTGTGGCACGGCCTACTTTACGGGCATCTTGGGTGGTGGGTTCGTCGGCGCCGCGCAGGGCTTTGCGCGCTCGCCCAGCCCCAAGCTCAAGATCCGCATGAACAGTCTATTGAACGGCGCCGGTGTGCGTGGCTCCAAGGCTGGCAATGCGCTTGGCTGTCTTGGTACGTTTTTCCCCCGTATGAGTGTAGTAGAAATGTGTGTTTGATCACTAACGTTGATTCCTCTTTTCTTGCAGCGCTCATCTACAAGGGATTCGAGTACGTGGCCGACACGGCCGAGATTGAGCGGTTTGTCAAGTTTGACCAAATCACGCCCATCTTGGCGTCGGCGGCGACCGGCGTGTTCTACAAGTCAACCGCCGGCCCCAAGGCCATGGTTCTCGCCGGTGCGCTCGGCGCCGGGCTCATGGGCATTGTGCAGTTTGGCGTCAAGCCGTTTTACCCACGATTGTAAACATGTCTTGGTCGATCGCGAGCGGAGAAGGACAAACGATTCGGACGACTGAGGATACTTCGTCCCGATTTGCATAGGTGCATATTGTTTAATTATCGAAAACACGTAGAGACTTCGTTTGACCCAGTCTATGGTATGGAGAGCGCCTAATCGTACCTCGGGTTGACGATCGTACTGCGCCGTTTCATGGTGAATGTAGAGTTGACTGCATGGGAACGTCTCCTTTCACACTTGCGTGACCAACGCCGTTTCGATTTGCTGCTACTAGTACATTACTGTACGCAATGCTCGTGAACTAAGAAGCAAGAACTATTTGACGAGTTGATAATAGCCGTTTTTCGAGTGAGGACGTTTTTATGGAGGTGAGCCGTGCACAACCACGAGCACCGATCTCGCGCAATTATGCATACGTCGCCCACGGCGTGCTCCGCCAGCAAGTCCGCCGCGCGCGTGCTGCCATCAATCAAAACTGCGTCGTCGTTGGGAAGGCGACGCTGCGATGGAATGGATTTACAGCGTGCACAAGCGCTCGCGGAAAGATTCGTAGAGCGTGTGGAACCCGCCCGCGCAACTCGAGAACGCTCTGATGATCTTGTGTATACTCACTACATACAGAGCGCGTCAAACGAACGACGAGTGACCTGCGCCATTTGACCGCACGCGGTTCGTTTTGTGCCGTAAAATATCTCAGGACCATCATTCAGACAAAAATTGCGGATGTTGATTGGTCAGTTCTTCCAACTGCCGCCAACCCTTTGCACTTCTCAGACCTGCATGAAGAGCGAGCGTGCCTAAATTAGTCAGAGAAAGTGTGCAGTCCTTCGGGCCAGCCGCTAGACCAGCAATTCCGACAGAAGCTCCCGAAGAGATTCGAATGGCGAGCTGATATCGCAGCGTCTTTGGGTCGTTCGTTGCTGACACACAAGCCAACGCGCCAGAATGTGGCTCAATAATTCAAGTTGAAAACCGTCAAACAGGTATGTGACCGAACCGGGTACGTGACTCAACCAGGTGCGTAATGGACTTGGACTTTGCGAGTCGTGGGATGGTGGGTTGTGGCGTTTTATATTAGACCTCCCCAGCACCTCAATTCGCCTTCTACAGTGGGGAACTTGCTTTGGGAACCCACTTGAACCATAGCCTTGGATCATAAACTGGAACTCCTTTTCTTGCAATCGATCGTTTCTTTCTTGATGAGCACGGCACCTTCTCTTCAGTTTTAAGTGCCACTTTGGAGATGGAAGGCCAGCTTGGCGTCAACGACTCGATACGGCTCATGGCACAATAATGGTTGGTGTGGTGAATAAGTTCATACGTGTGGTACACTTTACTGATGCTGCCGGGCGACACCGCGTTCGCCGCGCAATCGCTCTTCCGTCGCGTTTTCAGACTCAGTGCCAGTAGGCCAATTACGCGACCTTGTACACGTTGTTTGACTCCGCCAGCGACAACGCGGCCAACCTTCGTACGAAGCTCGGGCAAACTGGAACTTCCAGTTCGCCTGAGCTCAAGTCTGGAAGTTGCAAATTACGGCATCCATATGGACAACGATATCCATCTTGACCTACCCAATATGGACCAGTACGAATGTCCAAATGGACAGTCAGTCAGACCAGCCAACTTGCAGTGCCGTCACGGCAGTGCCGTGGCCGACAGCCATCACGTCATCGCTCTCCGGATGGCTTCCTTCTCTTCTGCCACAGGATGGCTTCCCTTTCTTCCCTTCCCTTCTCGGCCAAACGTCCCTTCCCGTGCTTGGCGGTCCCCAGCGCGTCACACTCGAATCGACCAACGACACGGCAAATCGACCACTGGAAAATCGCCATCTCCACGCGGCGCGGCGCCCAACAGCTACAGCTACCGTCGTCAGTCTCCAGTCCCTCAGTGCTGAGACCGTCGCGCTGCCATCACCCCATCTAGCCTGGAAGATAAACCGCCCAGTATCTCAGCAAGAATGTGTGCCATCTCACGCGTCATGGACAATGACTCGATGTGGGAGCCCTCGGTTCCAAAATCTTCGTCGTCAACCAAGTCCTCTTTGCCCCACAACCAGCAGCAGCACCCTCAAAGCACCATGAAGCTCCTCGCGCTGTTTGGTCTCGTGGTCAGCATCGTGCTCAGCGTAGCGCTGGTCAACGTTGACGCCAACGCGCAATCGATCTTCAAAATTGACGAGGACGCCGGCGTGAATGTCACGACCTTGATCCAGCGTCGCGGGTACGCGATTGAAGAACACCAGGTCGTGACGGCCGACCGGTACGTGCTCACCATGTACCGCCTGCCCAAATCCTACGACGAGACCCAGCAAAACAAGACGGCCGCGCCCAACAAGCCAGCGGTCTATCTGATCCACGGTCTGCTCGACAGCAGCTTCACGTGGGTCAGCAATTTCCGGAACCAGAGCCTCGCGTACCTTCTCGCGGACGCTGGTTACGATGTCTGGCTCGGCAACAACCGCGGCTCGACGTGGTCGCGAAAGCACTTGGACTTTACGACCAAGGACGCCCAGTTTTGGGACTTTTCGTGGGAAGAAATGGGCAAATACGATCTCCCGGCCATGGTCCAGTACGTACTCCAAGTG
>JAADVC010001237.1:0-11465 GCA_023334575.1 Pythium volutum | reverse complement strand
CTCGGCCTTTTGGCGTCGGGTTCGGACAAGTGGGCCACGCCGCGCGCCGACAACAAGCCGCGTCGCGCCACGTCGCCGCCGACGCCCCAGCCACGTTTCACCGGCAGCACCAGCAACAGCAGCCGTTCCGGTATGCTCTGGTTCCTGTCTCCTCAAGTCCAACGCATTTACAAACAGTAAATTCTGTAGTCCGCCATGTATATGTCTATCGATCTATCTATCTATCTATAACCACACCCATCTAGTATATCTATCCAAGCTCATCCAGTTGGCCTTGGCTTTTGTTGGCAGTGCTGTTGGCGGTGGTCAGTGTATACTAGTAAGGCGTGGAGTCTGCGGCTGTTCACGCCGTGTCAATGATGGCCGCAGATATTACAGATATCCGTGAAAGGAAATCAAGCGGGCACACTGTAGGAGCATATCACTGTGGCAGTCAGGCTTGCCGCTTCCCAGTGGCGGCCACTCTGTGATGCGTATGCCCTTTCGTGATCCTCACACGCGAAGCATCTCGCGAAACGTCGTACCCAACAATAACAACTCCAGGGTTCCAGCAAAAGCGGAAGCGACTACTGCTCGCGCGCTTGACACCATGGACAAATCGACTGTAAAGCCAGCAGCATCGCTAACCTCTTCGGCAACAAACACCAAGGACAGAGGAGTCGGCGATACCGATGGTGACGAGGCCTGGCGCGTGCTTCTCCTGCGGGCGCTCGTGATGGGCGACGTGAATCGTACGGTGCTCTCTCTCTCTCTATTTCGTGGGCAATTCTTTCAGTGAAACTAACGTTACTGGATAAGTACTGACGCGCGCAATGCAGGACCACATTGACGTGCTCTCGCTACCCTTTACCAAGTCCATGCCCGACTGGAAAGTGCAATGGGAATCGCTCTATTGGTATGTGATACTGGAGTATCTCCTCAATTCCCAGGCGACTGCCCCTGACATTGCTCACGCATAGGTGGATGCTGCGCGACGCGACGCCGCTGTTCATCGCCGCGGCCTACTCGCACCCTGAGCTCGTGCATTGGCTTCTCCTGCGCGGCGCCGACCGCACGTCCAAAGGCTACCTCGGCCGGACGCCGCTGGATTTCGTCGGCGAATGTTGCGAGACCGCTACAAATGCCGTGGTGGCACGGAGCGACGCGTGTCGCAAGCTGCTCATGGCCGCTCCAGGCTTGCCCGCGCCGCCCCACGAGGGCGTTCGGTTTGCGTGCCACGTGTCTTCGCAAATCGTCGTGGTCCAAGCCCCACTGTCGTCGTCATCGTCGTCATCCTCATCCTCACCATTCACGCGTGCCATGGCGAGCGGCGCTGCGTCTCCCCTGCTGACGCAGCAGACAATCTACAAGTGTCTCGTCGAAGTGACGTGGGCGGCGCCGCTCTCACACGGTGCGCTGATTGAAAAGTACGAACTGCGACATCGACTGGTCGCAGAGGATGGCGACGTTGCAGGCGGCGGCGGCCCCAGTGATAATACTAGTAGTTGGCGCATCGAACGCGCGCCACACAACCGCAAGGCGCGCGGCCAGCGACTCTTGCTCGAGAATCTGCAGTTTGACAGCACGTACGAGTTCATGGTGCGCTCGTGGAACGCGGCGGGCAAGGGCGACTGGGGCCGCGCCTACAAGTTTCCCACACAGGCATCGCCCGAGCAAGCTGCGACCATGAGGTAGAAGAACACGCAGAGGCTCTATTATCAATGAGGACGGGCTCAGTCGGTCGCTGTCTTTTTGGCTTTCTTGGTGTTGCTGGAGTTCACAGAGGACGACGACGACGCGACCGCGATGCGACCAAGAGACGCGAAATGGGGCGAAAAGCAGAAGAGCGCGGCGCTGATCAGTGCCAGTCCAGCGGCGCCGTACGCGGGGCCGTCGACCGAGAGCAGGTACGTCCATCCAGACAAAACTAACAAGGTAAAACACACACAGGTCGTCAGTCGCGTACGGATCTCCCAACAAACGGATCAACAGCGACGCACTGGGAGAGATGGTGCGAGCAACAGACTACGGAAACAACACATGAGTGGAGAACGATGGGGGTAGGATATCGGATGCACAGCAAATAGAACGTACTGTGAACGACGACGAAATGCCCATGAAGGCGCCGACGCGCTCGGGCGCGACGAGCGTTGTCTGCAGACCGATCGAGCTCGCGCGGATCATGCTGATGGCCACGACCTGCGGCGCGAGCCACGCAAAGACGCCCTGGATCGTCTGCACGCGCGAGAGCGCGACAAACGTCGCAACGTACACGATACTGGAGACCTGTAGCAGCAATCGCTCGGAGCGAATGAGCCGCGTCGCCCAGCCGACCGAGACGCTGCCGAACGCGCCAAGCAGCCCCATGTAGCTGAGCACAAAGCCGCGCGTCTTGGGGTCCGAGCCAAACTTGTCCTCGAGCAGCGTCGAGAAATGGGTGCGGTACAAGATCGCGGCCATTGCGAGTAAAAGCCGCGCGACCAGCAGCGTCTGCGCCGGGCCACTTTCGTTCATGATGTTTTTAAACTCGAGCAGTTTGTTCTTGGCGTCGACGAGGAGCCGCTTGTACTCAACCCGCTTGCTGGCGCCAGAGGTGGCGGTCGCCAATGCCGGCGTGTGGTCCTCGTAGAAGAGATACACGAGTGCGTAGTTGACGCCCAGCACTGCGACCGTGAGCATGGTCGTGTAGTTGAAGCCGTTTGGAATCGCACCAACGTAGCCGCCGACAACGGGACCGATAATGAAGCCCGCATTGGACGCGGCGTTGAGGCGGCCGATCGCGGCCGACCGCGCCGCTGGGTCGAGGGCGTCGGTCACGGCGACTTTGATGATATCCAGCGAGTGCTTGAAGAGCGCCGGCGGGATGCGCGAGAGGATCACGAGGTAAATGTTCCACGAGATACCGAGGATCGCGTACCCCACAGACGCGCCAACAAAGCACGCGAGCAGCACACGGCGGCTGCGAGTAGAAAAAGCAAAATGAATCGTCTGGCAGCAACAGGCAGAGAGACCAATTGGATAACGTACCGTCCGTAGACGTCGCTGAGCCCGCCAGCAATGGGTGCCGAGAAGAACTGGATGAGCCCGTACATGCTCATGATGTAGCCAAATGCGACGGCGCCGCCCTCCATGCCCTTGACGTAGGACGCGAGCGACGGGATGATCATGGACACGGCCATGAGGTCCAGAAATGACACGACGTAGAGCACATGCAGACGCATCCAGCGCAGCGCCGCCGACGGGGCGGGCGCATCGCTGTTCACGCAGGTCGAGTCGTCTACCGAATCCAGGGTCGCGCCGCGCGCCGAGGCCGCGTGGGCTGCGACGCGGTGCATTATTGCCTTAACGTTACAAAAGGCTGCTGACGCTATTGGGCCGCGGGGGAAACGAAAGCATGATGCACTAATCCATCAGATATGCAAAATCAGGTGAGATAGACAGACTAATGCAAAATAGGGTGAGATCGATCACAAGTGAAACCCATGGGTTTCAAACCTACATTGTTTGAACCCAACTCTCGTCCACGCCACAGGAAAACGCTCGTGGGTTTCAACTCTCAACCCATCTCACAACCCACCCATGTGGAGCTGCTCGAGCTGATCTATCCTGATCTCCTGGCCAAGAAATCGCAAAATCGGAAAATCCTTCGACGATGGCGACGCCCGCCAAAGTAACGCTCGCGAGCGCCAAGCTCTCGATCGAAGACGTCTGCGCCGTCGCGGCGCTCCACGCCAAGGTCGTGCTGGATGCGGCGGCGCCGATCGAGCCCGCACGCGCGGCCTCCGTCGACGACGACGCGCCGATCGAGCTGCAGCTCCTGCAACTCGTGCCGCCGCAAGAGCTCAGCGGCGCAACACTCGCCTCGGTGACGCGCGCCGTGCTGGTCGTGCTCGCGCACCGTCTGCTCAAGCTCAAGCCCACGGCCGCCGTGCTCGAGACTACGCAGTTTCTCGTCGCGCTGCTCAACCACGACATGCTGCCGCTCATCGCGTCGGGCGCCGACGACAAGGCCGCGCTCACGGTGCTGGCGGCCGCCGAAGGTCGCGGCTTTGCGCGCGTGAACGGCGCTGTCGTCGAGCTCCGCACGGCGCTCACTGATGCGTCGATCGCATTGCCCTTTGCATCACTTGGCACGTCGGAAAAGCAGGCGCTCGCGCAGGCGCCCACCATGCTGCTCGCTGTCTCGACGCTCGCGATCGGCGGCGCGCGTGGTCTGCTGCCGCTCGCCGACGCCGTCGCGGCGCTCACGTGCGAGTCGCTCCAGGCCAACACGGCGCCCTTTGCGGCCGAGTTTATCGACGCGAGCCGTCCGCACCGCGGCGTCGTCACGTCGGCCGCGAACTTGCGGCTCATGCTCGAGAGCTCCAAGTATGTGAACGCGCGCAAGGAGCTCACGATCGACGCCGACTGCGTGCGGTACGTTCCGCAGTACCACGGCCCCGCGCGCGACACGGTCTCGGCGGCTTTCAAGACGCTCGAGCTCGAGCTCAACGCCGCGATCGCGACCGAGCACGCGGTCGTCAAGACGGCGGGCGACACGCACCCGCAGGCACTCAAGACGGCGCTCAAGCCGACGCTGGACGCGCTGCAAGTCTTACTGCGCGGCACGAACCAGCGGCGTCAGGCCATGGACGCGGCGGCCGAGCCGCTCACGCCGACGTCGCAGTGTGCGATTGAACTGGTCGAGACGGTCGCGCGCGCGCTGCTGGCCGAGGCGCAGCTGTCGCTGGCGTTTTTCAACGCCGAAGAAGAGACGCTCAAGGCCAAGCTCGCCGAGAAGCAGGCCAAAGCGCAAGAGGCCGCGGCCAAGGCGGCGGCCGCGCAGGCCAAAGAAGACGAAAAGCTCGCGACCATGACGGAGGCCCAGCGCGCCAAGGTGCTCGAGAAGCGCCAGAAAAAGCTCGACAAGCTCAAGGACAAGGAAAGCGCCAAGGCGGTCGCCAAGGACGACGTCAAGATTGGCGTCGGCAGCAGCGCACTGCGCCAGTACCTGCAGGGCCGTGAAACGATTGATGCGTTTGACTTGCGCGCGGGCGGTACGGCGAGTTTCCTCGACGATCTCTTTGTGCGGCTCGGCTCGGGCGGCGCGCGCCGCAAGCCCAAGATTGCCAAGGGCTCACAGGACTTTTTGCCGCACCAGATGCAACTCCGCGAAAAGATTTTCAACAAGATCCGCATGGTATTTAAGCGCCACGCGGGCGTTGAGATTGAGACGCCCGTGTTTGAGCTCAAGGAGACGCTCACGGGCAAGTATGGCGAAGACAGCAAGCTCATTTACGACCTCGCGGACCAGGGCGGCGAGCTCTTGGCGCTGCGGTACGATCTCACGGTGCCGTTTGCGCGCTTTATGGCGCTCCACAACCCGGGCAACATTAAGCGGTACCACATTGCACGCGTGTACCGCCGCGACAATCCGCAAATGGCGCGCGGCCGCTTTCGCGAGTTTTACCAGTGCGACTTTGACATTGCCGGCACGTACGCGCCCATGCTCGCAGACGCCGAGGTCTTGTCGATTGGCATTGAAGTGCTGCAGCAGTTTCCCGACGAGCTCGGTCCGTTCAAGGTCAAGCTGAGCCACCGGCTGCTGCTGGACGCGATCCTCGCGATCTGCGGTGTGCCCCACGACAAGTTTCGCACGACCTGCAGCGCCATTGACAAGCTGGACAAGGAGCCGTGGGCGGTCGTGCGCAGCGAGATGGTCGACGACAAGGGCCTCCCCGAGCACGTGGCCGACGCGATTGAACAGTTTGTGTGCCACGTCGGCGCGCCGCGCGCGCTCCACGCCGAGCTCACGCGCGCCCAGCTCTTTGGCGACAATGCCGACGCCCAAAAGGCCATGGACGAACTCGCGCTGCTCTTTGGCTACTTGGACGCCATGGGCGTGCTCGACTTTGTGTCGTTTGATCTCAGTCTCGCGCGCGGGCTCGACTATTACACGGGTCTCATTTACGAGTTTGTGCTCACGAGCCCGGCCCACAATGTCGGCTCGATCGCGGCCGGCGGGCGGTACGACAATTTGGTCGGCATGTTTTCGGCCACGGGCCAGCAGATCCCGTGTGTCGGCGTGAGCCTCGGCATTGAGCGCATCTTTGGCATTCTTCAAGCGCATGCCGACCAGGCGGCAAAAGACGGTCATGCGACGCCCACGGCGCAAGTGCTGGTCGCGTCCACGGGCGGCGCGCTCGTGCTGCCGCGGCTCGAGCTCTGCAAGGAGCTCTGGCGCGCCAACATTGCCGCCGAGATCATGCAGATTGAGAACCCCAAGTTTACCAAGCAGCTCCACTATGCGCTCGAGAGCGGCATTCCGTTCATGGTGGTCGTGGGCGAGGACGAGCTCGCCAAGGGCCAAGTCAAGATTAAGGAGATGCTCTCCAAGGACGAGGTCACGGTGCCCCGTAGTGAGCTGGTCGCCGAGCTGCTGCGCCGTAAGTGCCCCACGACCGACACGCTCAGCGTCTAGGCAAGACAACGCAAACGAGAGAGAGAGAGAGACAGAGAGAGAGAGAGTAGGTGCGCGCCTGACTATGGCATAAGGAAGGACCCATCGGAGATCCATTTTCCTTTCCACCACACGTCACTTTGGGAGCTGTTGTCGTTACGCTATCGGTTTACTAGTATCGTAGAAGTAACCGGCCCGTTCCGAAGTCAAAGTATGCCGCTCGTCGCTGGTAGTGGCGTCACGAAAGTGGCGGCGACACGCGCTGCTGTCGCGAGGAAAAAATCCATTGCGTCCAAGACGACTGCTATCGCCAACGAAAAGGCATCTGCCGAGCCGCGCGCACCAAGTCCCGTGGATGCCAACCGTCGAGTGACCCTACTAGATGCGCAGAAGCGCCTCGGTCTCCTCAACGACGCGTCCGTGATCGGCGTGCGACTGCCGCAACCGCCCCACCACCACACAGCGATGCTCGAGTCGATGGACCGCACGGCGCGCGAGCTGTGCGACGACACGCGGCGCCAGTACGAGCTGCTGCTGGCGCGCATGGAGGCGCAGCACGAGCGGCAGCTCCAGTCGCTTCAGCACAAACTCAAGGAAGTCGTGGCCACGTCGCTGCCGCTTAGCGAGCACCGCCAAGTCGTGAGCGATCTCGCGCGCACCAACGACCGCGAGACGCGCGCGCTCGTGCAGACCCACGACCAAGAGACCGCGGCGCTGCGCGTGCGCTACAAGCAGATCGCGAACGAGCAATTGCTGCGCCGCGCGCGCGGGTTTCAGGACGAAAAGGACCAGCTCCTCGAGACCATGGCGCAGCTCGAGATGGACCGCAACGCGGCGCTGCGGCAGTGGCGCGAGGAAGAGCTCCACGTACTGGGCCTCCAAAAAGAGCTCGAGGAAGAACGCCAAGCCCACGCACTCACGCAGCAGGAACTGCACGCGGCGTGTCGGCACATTGTTGCGCTCAAGGCGCAGCTGCTCAAACTGGATCGGCTCGCCAAGAAGCTCAAGCACGCGCGTGTCGCCCATGCCGAGACACTGGCGCAGTCGCAGCAGCAGCTCGACGCGGCGCGTGACAACGCAAATGAATTGAGCAGACGCGTCGTGGTGCTGGAAACGGAATCCACGCACACGCGTGTATTCTGCGCAACGAAGCAGGACGAACTCACAGCCCTCAAGGTGCGTGTTGTTTGCCGTTGGCGTGTGGGCGTGTGGGTTTGGGTCAGTGACAGTTGCAGTGTGCGTTTATGTGTGGATATGTAGAGTGCACTGGTATCACGAGAGGCGCAGGCGAGTGAGCTGCAGCGTGCACTGGCAGAAAGTGCAGCGAAAGAGACGCTGCTGCGCGAGTTCCGCGACAGTGAGCGAGAGAACCACGAGCAGCAGCGGCTCGCGTGGCGCGACGCGCAGACCAAGCTCGAGAGCCACGAGGCCGACGCGCGACGTCAGATCACAGCGCTGCAACAAGAGAAGCAGGCGAGTGAGGCGCAGTATGAGGTGCGTTCTTAGGTTTCATGTTGAGGTAGAGGAAGAGAAAGAGTGGCTGATGCAGTATACCCATGGTATTGACTGATGCAGGCGATCAAGCAGACGGCGAGTGAACGTGACAAGCGCGAGTCGGCGCTGCGTGAGAAGCTCCGTAGCGTGCGACTCAAATACGCGGCCGTGACGCAGCGCGTGTCGCAGCTAGAGACAGTCCACGCGGAGCAGCAGGACGAAGAGCGCGTGAACCAATTGCTCTTTCGGTCGCATACCAGTAATGGCGCAAGCCGGCGATCGTCGACACGATGAGCAAGACAACGGACCAAACAAATGTAGCCATGTGGCGAGAGTGTGGGTCTCCCCTGTGAAAAGCGATTGAAGTGAGTTCGAGAAAATTCCAGAGGATCTGTGTGTGAATGGCTGCGAACGAAACGACTCAAAGGGCTGCTCAGGCCGGGGGGCGATGACGGCTTCCTGTGAAGACCAGAGAGACTGTGCTGAGATAGATAGAGAGTTTTCTGGACGCTTCTAGATGAACTCTTGAAGGTGGCAGCATCTTTTGCTGGCATGCTGGTCTCTAAGATCGTCCGCAGTGGACGCGCCACGTCACGACCGATGTGGACCGCGCTGACCTAATGTTTGTATCGGATCCAGAGATTCGTTTATAAAGGCTAATGTCGCTTCTATCGGCAGTCTCTTATCGCTTAGATACCATCTCTTTAGAGAGGGTATACGTATCTCACAGTGAAAGGGTGGGGGGCACGAGGGCACGAGGGGGCCGTTGTGTGGGTGGTGGTTCTAGAACCACGCACTCGCTCACTTCTCGGACGGACAGCGGCGCGATTCCAGCGGCTCCCACGCGCGACACAGGCGACTCTTCCTCACTTCCCCTTTCTCTCTCCTTCTCTCCTTCTCTCTCTCTCTCTCTCTCTCCATCCACCATGTCGGTCATTGGATTGGACTTTGGCAACACGGACTGCGTCATTGGCCAGGCCAAGCGCGGCGGCATTGACATTATCCTCAACGAAAACTCGAACCGCAAGAACCCGTACGCTATGCTCTAGGAATGTATGACACCGTGATGCAGGCCTAACCACCATCTCTCTCTGTTGTGGATGATCATAGCAACCTCGTGTGCTTCCAGGGCAAGCAGCGCTTTATCGGCGAGGCCGCCGTGAGCGTCGCGCGCGCGCACTTCAAGAACACGGCGACCGACGTCAAGCGTCTCATTGGCCGCAAGTTCAAGCACCCGGAAGTCCAGAAGGAGCTTGCGCAGCTCGCGTTTCCGTGCGTCGAGCTCCCGAACGGCGACGTGGGCGTCGTGCTGCGCTACAATGACGAGCCGGTCACGTTTTCGTGCGAGCAAATTGTCGCGATGATTCTCAACAAGATGCAAAACATTGCCGCGGCCGCGAACGAGGGCGTGCGTCCGGCCTACACGGTGCTGTCGTGCCCGGGCTTTTACACGGACGTGCAGCGCCGCGCGCTGCTCAACGCCGCCAAGATTGCCAACGTCAATTGCCTGCGCCTGCTGAACGAGCACACGGCCGTGGCGCTCGCGTACGGCATTTACAAGTCGGCGCGCAACCTCTTTGCCGAGGCCGACCCGCAGCACGTCATGTTTATCGACATGGGCCACGCGAGCTACACGGTCTCGGTCGTGGCCTTTGTGCAGGGCAAGCTCCAGGTCAAGAGCGCGGCCTTTGACCGCTTTTTGGGCGGCCGTGACTTTGACTATGCGCTGGCCGAAGACGTTGCCGCGCAGTTTGAAGCCAAGTACAAGATCAATGCGCTCACGGACGCCAAGTCGCGCATCAAGCTGCTCAGTGGCTGCGAAAAGGCCAAGAAGAACTTGTCGCCCCATGGCGTCACGGCCACGTACCTCAATGTCGAGTCGCTCGCCGAGGACCGCGACTACAGTGGCCAGGTCACGCTCGAGCGCTTTGAAGAACTCATTGCGCCGCTGCTGAACCGCCTGGAGGGCCCGATCCAGCGCGCGCTCGAGGACGCGGGCATTGACAAGGCGCAGCTCGCGAGCGTCGAGATTGTGGGCGGTGCCACGCGCGTGTCGAGCGTCAAGCGCCGCCTCGCCGAGATTCTCGGGCTCGACAAGGACGCGCAGAACTATGGACTGAGCACGACGCTGAACGCCGACGAGTCGGTCGCGCGCGGCTGCGCGCTGCAATGCGCGATCCTGTCGCCCGTGTTCAAGGTCAAGGAGTTTCACATTGCCGACAAGACGCACTTTCCCGTGCGCGTGTCGTGGGAAGACGGCAACGCCAGCAACGCCATGGAGACGGGCGGTGACGACGACGAAGACGTCAACATGGAGGCTGCCGGCACGGGAAGCGACAGCACGCTCGTGATTTTCGACCGCAAGGACGAATACCCCAAGACCAAGCGCATTACGTTCCGTCGCGACGCGGCGTTTGCGATCGACGCGGCCTATGACGAATCGGCCAAGGCCTATCTGCCGGCGGATTACGTGCTCGCGCTCGGCAAGTACACGATCTCGGGCATCCCCAAGGGCGGCGACGAGGTCCCCAAGATTCGCGTGAACGTGCAGCAAGACTTGAATGGCATCTTTTCGGTCGCGTCGTCGCAGCTCATGCAGGAAGTCAAAGAAGAAGAAAAGCCGGCGGCCGAGGAGGGCAAGGAAGGCGACGAAGCCAAGGACAAGGCCGCCGACGACAAGCCGGCCGAGCCCAAGAAGAAGCGATTCCGCAAGGTCGAGCTCAAGGTCGACGCTGACGTGCCCGGTCTGTCGCCCAAGGAGATTTCGTCAGCGACCGAGCAGGAATTGGCCATGGCCCACCAGGACCGCGTCATTGAAGAGACGTTTAACAAGCGCAACGAGCTCGAGAGCTTTGTGTACGACATGCGCAACCACATTAGCGATCGTCTCGCCGAGTACATTTCGGACAGCGAAAAGGCCTCGCTCGAGGACAAGCTCACGGAGGCCGAGGACTGGCTCTACTCGGACGAGGGCTTTGACTCGACCAAGTCGGTGTACCAGGGCAAGCTCGACGAGCTGCGCAAGCTCTCGTCGCCCGTCGAGTTCCGCGCCAGCGAAAGCACGGAGCGCAGCGCCGCCACGAGCGAGCTCCAGACGGTGCTCGAAGAATACAAGCGCATGGCCAACTCGTCGGACGCGCTCTATGCGCACTGGACGCCCGAGGAACGCGAGAAGCTCCGCAAGGCCGCGACCGACGCCGAGTCGTGGCTCTTTGACGAGCTCGCCAAGCAGAGCAGCCTCAAGCCCACGGACGCACCCGTGCTCACGTCGACGGCGATCCGCAGCAAGATTGTGGCCGTGCGCGCCGTCGCGCTGCCCATCGTGACCAAGCCCAAGCCCATGCCCAAGCCCGAGACGCCGGCCGCACCGGCGCCCGAGGAGAAGGACGGTGACGACTCGAAGGAGGCCGACAAGATGGACCTGGACTAAATTCCCCAGGAGCGATTGACGCTCGTGATGGAAACCCGCGTCGACTGGTTCTCTCTCGTCTTCTGCCCCCATAGGATCCCCATCTCTCTCTCTCTCTCTCTCTCTCTCTCTCTCTCTCTCTCT
>JAADVC010001236.1:0-11477 GCA_023334575.1 Pythium volutum | reverse complement strand
TCTGTTCTTGAAATCTCTGAATATCATCCAGAAACCTGTACTATAACATACAATTGACCCATTATTAGAGGTGGGCGATTTGCTGGTGGATTGGTCTTGAACGATTGTTTCATCCCTGGACGGAAATTTTGAACGGAACGCACAATATTTTAATACTGTAAGGGCTCCAAATGGACTGTAGTGTTTTCGTTCCTGAAACACATACTTCGAAGTACAGGTTAATGAAAAAAACCAGTTTAGTAGAATCGATCAGTTTAGGAGACTTTATTTCCTGTTTGAAAATCGATACAAAAATGGACCTTCGAAAACAAATATTACCCAATACTGAACGCAAGATGTTAACTGTTCTCATAAACTCTGACAGCCGGTAAGATACTCGTATTAAATGATTCACTTTCGGAACCGCAGCGTTGCAGCCATACAGGTATATAGCCTTGAGTCTTGCGATCAGATCCATAACCCATACATAACGACATCTGATTTTTTGGTGAAGCTATGACCCATTTCCTTAAGGGTCCAAAAATAGCCCTTAAATTGATCTTTTACGTTAGCATACGCATCAGGATAGTATACTAACCAAGTTCAACGCTCAATGCCAGGCTTTCTGCTTGATCAGAGAGTACTGTATTTGCGGATTCTATGAGCACGGCTCTCGTGTTAGTGAAGGAAGCAACAGGTGACCGTAGCGAGACCGCCTCTTCCATTCCTTAGGCCCCGCGGGCTGCCGCCTGCAGCTTCAACTCAGTGTCAATTTGATTCTCTCGCATTGGGAGGCTCCAAATACCAGTATCAGTCCAAATCTCGCGTCGTGCGAAGGTCTCACTTTGTCTCATTAAGGTTATCAGGCTATTGCACCCGACTCAGCAGGAACAGTGCTCTCGTGCGCCACTCGCCCATTTCCGCTCGCTCCCTCCTAGAAGAGACCGTGGCGACCGCCATGCTTGTGTTGGACCCCATCGTCGTCGCCGCCAAGAAGCTTCCGCCTTGGGCGCTCGCTCGCGGCGGCGGCATGGTCGCGGCGGCGCTACTGGCACACCGCACGCGCTCGGCGAAGAACAAGACCAATGGCAAGCCACGCAAGATCCATTCGCTCGGCACGACAATCCCGATCGTTGGCGGCATGCTCGATAGCCTCAAGCATCTCACGACTGGCTCACAGCTGTGAGTCTACGATTCCACAATGAGCCATGGTAGATCAGTACCCCGGGGACTCCCAAGATGGTCGTACGGATCCTACCACCATTGAGGCCGTGACTGTCACGCAGTTTGACATTTTCGTCAAGGCTTCAGCGCACCGAGCAGTTCTCCATGATCTCCTGGGCGACGGCATCATCAACCCCCACGGCGAGCAGTGGTACCACCAGCGCACGACCGCCGCTAAATTCTTCTCGGTGTGGACGCTGCAACTGTGTATGATGCAAACGATGCAGCGCAACATCCAGCAAGTTTATCAGGCGCTCGACAGGCAGTGTGGTACTGGTCGCCTCACGAACTTGACCAATCTCTTTCACCAGATTCTTCTTCGTAATGGAGTATATTGCGTTACATCTTAGTGTGAACGGCTGTTCCTATATATGCAAACCTTTAGCAACCGGCAGAAGGCAGCGGATTGCCAGTGGAGAATGTCGCCAGCGAGATGCTGGTCGAGCCCGGCCCACTCGGGTCGAGAAGTCGGGTGCTGGGACTGGATGCTGCGCCGACTGTCCATCGCGACGTTGGCAGCAGCATCAGCCATCTTGTTGTAG
Source organism: Pythium volutum (assembly GCA_023334575.1). Lineage (NCBI taxonomy): Eukaryota > Oomycota > Peronosporomycetes > Pythiales > Pythiaceae > Pythium > Pythium volutum. The sequence continues at coordinate 9,732 of JAADVC010001236.1, read as the reverse complement.
GCGCGGAGGTGGTGGTTCCAGCGTACGACACCGATCGAGTCGGCGAGGCTGCGGGCTCGCGGTAAAGGAGAAGGAGCTTGGCGTTCTTGGGGGGGCGGTAGTCGGCGAGCTGGCGGGCGATAAGCATGCTATCGCCCACTACCTCAAGCGGCCGCCAGTTGTGGCGTGCCACCGCAGTGAGGCCCGTGATCAAGCCGCGGAACTTGGCTTGGTTGTTGGTGGTCGTGATGGCCGCGAGACTCTGCGCTGCGCTCCACACGAGCTGAGGGGCGGCGCGGTGCCGATCGGTGCGGATGATCACAGCGCCCGCGCCGACGGGGCCCGGGTTCCCGCGCGAGCCGCCCTCGAAAAAGAGAACGTGTTCGGCGTGTGCGGGCGGCGGCGTTCGGGAGGCCGGGATAAAGCGACGCCACGTCGTGAGAAGATGGCGGAGGCCACGCGCGTCGGGTCGCGTGGGGTCGATGGAGGTTGCTGTCGGGTGCAGTGCCGACAGCAGTCGGCTGCGGAGGGCCGAGCTCGCCACGGCACGGGTCCAAGGTGTCTCTGCGTCCGCAGCGCCTTGTCTCCATTGCCAGATCGTGCTGAAGCAAGCGAGGACGTGACGAGCCCATACCTGTTGCATGAGGCCGTGGAGGACGTCTGGGTCGGCGGGGCTGCGCCACGAATGGGGTGGCGCCAACGGGTGTGGCTGAAGACGACGAGGAGGAAACTGGCAGCACTGGGCGGCGTGGCGCGTTGCCAGAGGCCAAGCCGCTGCCAGAAAGTGCGGAAGTTCTTCCACCAGTTTCCGCTACAGACGTTTCTCCAAGTGGGTGTTGGTATCGACGTCCCCATTATAGGAAGGTCCGACCCGAGAGCTTCAAGGCGTTTGATGACGCCTCCATTCTCATCATGCGACGCCGACTAGTGCCTCAATATGTGTGGAGACTGCAGCGACGGCTCAACATTGGGCCGGAGAAGAAGCTCAAAGAGCTGGTGGAGAGCGTACACACGTACGTCAGTCGCCTGGTCGACCAGTCGCTGAAGAAGAAGCATGGCGAAGCCAGCGGCCAAGGCCAGGATGAGAAAATCCACACAGCGAACGAACTGTTCGTCGAGCACAGCCACGATGACATGGCCGGTTCGCGACCACGGGATCTGGTGGATTTCGTGTTGAATTTCATGATTGCAGCTCGCGATACGTTATCTGTGGCGACACTGTGGCTGTTCTACCGACCGAGGAAGCATCCCGGAGTCGAAGCAAAGATCCGCGATGAACTCGCGGTCAACCTGCCGCTACTGGGTGTGGTGCGAGATGGGTCCATTACGGCGGACCACGTCAAGCAGCTCGTGTACCTCGAAGCAGTCATTAACCCCTCTAGTCCCGAACTCCGCCCCCTCTTTAGTCCCGAATTCCGTTCCGGACACTTTACGACTACACCCTGCGGCTCCGTTCACGTCGCGCCAAGCGGACCAGGACACGATCATCGACGGAGACCTCTTTATCCGCAAAGGAGAGGCTGTCGGGTTATCCATCTACGCAATGGCCCGTAACCCTCGCGTGTGGGGTCCCGACGCGGCCGAGTTCAAACCGGAGCGTTGCATTGATAGCAAGACTGGTGAGCTGCTTTCGTTCCCACCGACCAAGTTTTTCACTTTCTTTGCCGGCCCACGCACGTGCATTAGCATGAAACTCGCGATGCTCAACCTGCGGATGCTCACGGCCAACTTGCTCCACCGCTACAAGTTTGAGATTGATCCAGCGAACGATGGCAGTTATGTGTACGCGATGTCGCTGAACATGAAGCGCGAACTCATGGCAACGGTGGCGCGGGTGTGATGTGAAGTCCTCACAAGGCACAGTACGAGTCTTTAGAGAGAAAGACAGCCTGTCGTTTGTTGGTTCGTTTCATCAGCAAGAGCACGACAACGCGATGTTGTACCAGCTCAAATCCTCTGTAGATGCCCTCTTCATAGTTCTATACAGGCACCTGTGATGTATGTGTGTGGCCGTGGGTTCCCTGCAATGTCAGCAGTGGTTGTGCGGCGCAACAGATCTTCGACGTCCAATTTTGCATGGATAGAACGAGTGCAAAGTCCCTCCCATCCCATGAAGGAGGTTGGCTGAGATGGCCGCCGTCTCGTAATGGATGACAAACTCCTCGCTGCTGAAGAACGAGATAAGTACATTGGCGAAAAGACACTCGAGATAACAGTTACTTCGAAGTACCTTCGAGTGCCCACAGTACAATCTAGTTCATTTGAATTCACTCCACATCTTTCACAGCCAGTGCGCGGCCTGTGCGTCACATGCCAAGAGAAAATATATATGGTAGGCTCATGGGTTTGCTCGGATAAAAAAGGAGCCACATACGCATCGGAATGATTTGTGTTGGTTGAAGGAGTCGCAGACTGTAGCTGATCCTGAAGCCAGCATTGGGTCTCCCATCGTACGGTAGAGACCGTACCGTACGAGGAGTTTGGGATGGAAAAATATCAAACTGTCAGGTTGGGGATTGCATAATGGCATCGCTCACACCCGTGCTTCGGATTGCAGCTTTGCATACAACGCCACTCACCAATTTCCTTTAAGTGAGACGGGCCCGGACCATTTCGAAGAGAGGCTGCGATGCTCGTGATGGATACCATTGTCGTCGCGGTCCAGAAACTCCCGTCGTGGGCGATCACCCTCGGTGGCGCCGTGGTCGCTGTAGCAATGTTGGCACATCGTACGCGGTCATAGAAGAATAAGATCAATGCGAAGCCACGCAAGATCCATTCGCTCGGCACGACGATCCCAGTTTTGGCGACATGCTCGAGGTTTTGAAGACGTGGGCGTGCGCCATGACTGGCATACGGCTGTGAGTTTGCGATTCGACAATGAGCCGTGGCAGATCAAGACCCCTGGGAATCCAACAATGTTCCTCATCACGGACCCGGCCACGGTCGAGGCCGTGATGGTCGCTCAGTTTGATGTGTTCGCCAAAGGCGCGAGATACCGCGAGATCTTTGATGATTTCCTTGGTGGCGGTATCATCAATGTCGACGGCGAGCAGTGGCATCACCAGCGCAAGACCGCCGCCAAGTTTTTCTCAACGCGCACGCTACGGTTGTGTATGATGCAAACAATGCAGCGCAACATTCAGCAAGTCTATGATGTGCTTGAAGCACAATGCGACGCTGGCGACCTAGTCAGCTTGACCACCTCTTCCGCCAGTTCACGTTGCAGACGTTTCTGGAAGTCGGTGTGGGTATCGACACGCCCATTATTGGCAAGAACGAGCCCACTGCATTCCAGGCAGTGGACGACCTCATGCCGCTCTTGGTGCGCCGACATCTTGTGCCGCGCTTTGTGTGGAAGCTGCAGCGGTGGCTCAATCTCGGCCCTGAGAAAAGCTCAAGGAACATCTCGAGCGTATTCACGCCTACATCAAACTACTCGTGGACCAATCGCTTCAAAGCAACACAGCGCCGCTAACAGCCACGACCAGGGCGAGAGCATCCGCACAGCGATCGATCTCTTTATTGAACACAGCCACGACGACACGGCCGGTTTACGTCCGAGCGACCTCGTGGATTTCGTGTTGAACTTTGTGCTCGCTGCTCGCGATACGTCGTCCATGGCAACGCTATAGTTCTTCTATCGGCTAGGCAAGCACCCGGATGTAGAGGCGAAGATCTGCGAGGAACTCGCAAGCAAGCTCAAGCTGCTCGGCGTGGGTCGAGATGGGTACATTACGACAGACCACGTCAAGCAGCTCGTATATGTCGAGGCACTCATCTAGGAGACGCTGCGACTGCATCCGTCGATGCCTTTTATGATGCGCCACGCACTCAGCGACACGGTCATTGATGGGGACGTCTTGATCCGCAAGGGAGAGGCCATTGGGTTGTCCATCTACGCGATGGCCCGTAACGCTCGCGTGTGGGGGCCTGACGCAGCCGAGTTCAAGCCCGATCGCTGGATTGACGGCAAGACAGGCGAGCTGCTCTCGTTCCCAGCGACCAAGCTCTTTACTTTTTTCGCCGGCCCACGCACGTGCATTGGCATGAACCTCGAGATGCTTTACCTACGTGTATTGACTGCTAATTTACTTCACCGCTACAAGTTTGAGATTGATCCAGCGAACGACGGCAGCCATTTCAACTCCATGTCGCTCGCGATGAAGCACGAGCTCGTGGCCAAGGTCCAGCGGGTCTGATCCCATTCTTTAGATAGCAGGCCGGACGAGATGCGATTATAGCGTACCTTGGCTGGTCCAGTGCCAAACCCCCCACAAGAATGGCGGGAAGGAGGTTTTGGCGCGAAACTCCCCCTCAGTTGAATAATGCTCGAGCTGCAGCATTGTTTAGTATGTCCTCGTTGAGAACTCCAGCTTTCGGCTACCAGTCGTCGGTGCCGATTCAGGAATCTACATTGCAGAATCCAAAGCGTAGTTGCCTTCGAAGGAATCGATTGATGGGCTGCGTCTCCGAGCCCGAAGACGACCTGCCTATTCAAGTCTTCCGTGAAGAAGTGATAGAAATGATAGAAATAAATGCCCAGCAGCTCGTACCTGGCGTGCTATATCAATACATTCTTCTCTTCCCGCCTCTAGCAAATCTCACTCTGGTTTCAGTGATGTCGCGGACCAAGTCGGCCGTCGACGAGGCGTCGCCGCTGCTCGCGTCTCCGTCGACAGCGAAAGTGAAAGCGCATGACGCCGCCTCAGCGCTGGGCACGAAGCGCTTCCCGTTCCACCCGAGCGCACGCACGACGCCGCTCTGGCGCAAACTGCTGCTCCACGTGTTTGACGGCCACGGCCGCATCGACGCACTCGAGGACCGCGACGTGTGGCCGCTGGAGCCGCCGTTCCGCGCGCAGCAAGCCGCCCACGACGTCGCGCAGCACGCGCTACCGACACGTGGTCGCTTGCGACTCCTGCGCGCGCTGTGGACCGTGAACCGTTCGCGACTGCTGCGCATGGGTGCGTGGAACCTGCTTTGCACGGCGCTCAGTCTCGTGCGGCCCCTGCTGCTGCTGTATCTCTGTAACGTCGGTCTGTCCGACACTACCACGCCCTCGGAGCGGCGCGTATTTGGCGAAAACAGAAATGTGGTCGCCCCCGTAGTTGGCATCTTGGTCGCTCAGCTCGCGCTGTCGCTCGCCAGCATGCATACCCACACAGTCGCGAGCCGCGTCTCGCTCCATGTGAGCCAGAGCCTATTCAAGATGCTCATGGATACGATCCCCACGCCGCAGCTGCCAGATGCGTCGCACTCGCGTGCGGCTCCCAACGCAAATGCCGCTCCGTCTGGCCACAAGGAGCGGCTCGTGCAGATCACGTCCATGCTGTCGAGTGATCTGCGGCTCGTCGCCTATGTGGTGGTCGTGGTCTATCAACAATCGCTGGACCTGGTTCGTCTCGGTGTCTCGCTGTTCGCACTCTTTCGTATGGTCGAGATCGCGTGGAGCGTCATTGGCATCACGGTCGCCATCTACGCGGTCGTGCTCCTTGTGGAAGTCGCACTGGGACAATATCTCCAGGTGTCCGCCATGGCGCTACAGCTCGGCCGGCTCAACACGCTCTACGATTGCCTCAAGAGTATCCAAATGGTCAAGCTCAGTGCGTGGGAAGACAAGATCCAGTCCAAGATTGAGGCCGCGCGGGCTAAAGCGCGGCACGGCATGGGCCACGGCTTGACCTTGTGGATCTGTCTCCGGTATTTTGTGCGCGAGAGCCCGCTGCTGTTGGTGGCCATCACGTTTGGCTCGACCGCCACAGGCTCCAGCAGTACGGTATTGACCCCGGCGCGTGTGTTCACCGCGCTTGTGCTCATTTGCGACTGCCGGTACTACGCGACCGACCTCATCCCGCGCTTTAATGTCATATTTGCGGGCAGTTTGGGGTGGAAGCGCATCGAAGCGTTTGTGGCCTCGAGCTTTGCTGGTCCAACGGTCGATGCCACCCTTCCAAGGACGAAGGAGACAAAGGAGCCGCGCCCGTATCTCGCCAAAATGGACGGTGCTTGCATTGGGGCGGGCGCTCGCTCCACGTCGTCTCCGGCGCCGCTGCTTGATGTCCAATGGACCCTGAGGCAGGGCGATTTGGTCGTCATCCACGGCGCCGCGGGCGTGGGCAAGTCGACACTACTGGCCGCACTACGTGGCGACTCTGCCGGTGCACGGCACACGCTCGGATCCATTGACGGTATCCCGACCGACTGCCGCATCGCCTACTGCTCGCAAGACCCGTGGCTTCAGACCCAGTCTATTCGAGACAATATCCTTTTCGGTACGCCGTTCGACGCGCATAAATACTGGGCGGTTGTCGATGCATGCGGGCTACTAGAAGATCTGGCCGGGCTCCCCACAGGTGATACTACTTCGGTGGGACCTCGTGGCATCAATCTCTCAAGTGGTCAGTCGGCTCGTATTGCACTCGCCCGTGCTTGCTACTCGGACGCCGACCTGTATTTGCTCGACTGCCCGCTCGCCAACGTGGACGCGATCGTGCAGAGCGAGATCTTCCGCAAGTGTATCGTGGAGCTGCTCATGTTCAAGACCGTGGTGTTCGTGACCCACAACCCCGAGTACATTAGGTCGTCGTCCGTGGACCAGCTCATCGAGGTCAAGCCCTATACCGTGCATGTCAAGTCCCGAACGTGCTCGTCGTTTCCCAGTAGTGTCAAGCAAGGTAAGTTGACGCCCCACAGCAGACGTCGATCACGAGACTACCACGAACTCGTCTCAAAACGACCGAACGGCGATCGATCGTTGAGTATCCACCCGCTTACCCAGGAAGCCAACTGCTGGGTATCCCAAATCGAATCATTATCGCTCGGTTTGGCCAAGCAGTCGCTCCAGGAATCCATACCTACAGCCGCCATCTCCTCGTCCACAGCGAGAGAGTATTTCCTGGGCGACGGCGTGGCCTCTGCGGCGTGGCTGGCCACGGCGATTTTGCTGGCACTGGCCTGGAGCGCAACGTCGATTGCGAGGGAAGTGTGGGTGCTGCAGTGGTCAACGACGCTGGATACATCAGTCACAAGCCATGCCATCTACGAGGGGGCGCTCTGGTACGGCTACCTCGTGCTCGCCAGCATCGCACTGGCCGTGGCTTGCGCGTTGTGTGTATACGCGTTCAATGCCCGTTCGGCGGTGTGCCTCTTTCAGCGCACGACCCACGCCATCCTCCATGCGACCATGACGTTTTACTATGAGACGCGCACGGGGGAGATCATCAACCGGTACCAGCAAAACATGGAAAGCATCGAAAACGGTCTGCCACGGTATCTCCACCTGTTCCTCCTGAGCGTCACAGCGTTTTTGGGCCGCGCGGCTGTGTTTGGATACGTGCTCGGACCCGTGGGTTTGGGGGTGACCGTGGTCGGGTATGGCGTACTGGTGCACGTCCTCCCCATGCATTTCTATCAGCAGCTCTCACAAACTGCACTGCGTGCACAGGCCGAGCAGCTCAGCGTTTTGTCTGAGGCGCTCGAGGGAGAAGCCGTGATCCGTGCGTTTGGCACCGAACGGATTGCTCGCGTCATGCAGGATCTCGAACGCATCGTAGAGCAGTTGCGGCGCATCGAGTACTTGAGTGACATTTTCAACAGCCACGCGGTTCTCAATACCAACGCCGTGATCGTCGGACTCGCTGGTACACTGGTCAGCGTTCTGCTAGTCCGCGCTGTGACGCTCACGCAGTTTTTGCTCGTGCTCTTCTACATTCTCACAATGCACGAAGACCTATTGTCGGGTTTCACGACCAGCTTGGCGAATACCTGGGACGGTCTCCACAATGTCGAGGTGCTCCGCCAATTCCGCAGTATGCCAGCAGAAGACGACACGACGACTTCGCTGTCGCCACCGCTACCACCACTGCTGAGCGTGGATCCGCATGGCTCTTGGCCGCAGCGCGGACAGATCACGTTTGAGAAAGTACGGTTCGCGTACGTAGACCGGTCTATTGACATGGGAAGGCCGCTCGCGCTCCACGACGTGTCATTCTCCTTACGCAGCGGCGAGAAAGTCGGCGTCATTGGCCGGACGGGATCGGGCAAGAGCTCGCTCGCAATGGCGTTGCTGCGTGTCCACCCACTGCGCAGTGGCCGCATCCTTTTGGACGGCGTCGACCAACGAGCTGTGCCGCTCGCGCAGCTGCGTCGCAGCTTCACCATGATCCCGCAGTCGCCGACATTCTACCGGTGCTCGGTGCGGGATTATCTGGACCCTTTCCACGAACTAGATGACGCGCGCTTGTGGCGGGAGCTGCTGACTGTCGAGCTGGGCACGCGAGTGCAGAGTTTGGACGAAGAGCTGCTGGACAATGGGGAGAACTGGAGTCTGGGGCAGCGGCAGTTGCTGTGCTTTGCGCGGGCGCTGCTCAAGCCGTCGCGTGTGATCGTGCTGGACGAGGCGTTTTCGTGTGTGGACCAGTCGTGCCAGGAAAAGATTCTGCGCATTATGAACGAGCTGTTTGCACAGTCGACAGTCGTGTTGATCACGCATCGCCTGGACCAGGTCTTGGCGTTTGAACGCATCTTGGTCATGGCGAGCGGCCGTCTGGTCGAAAGCGGCAGTGCGGCCGAGTTGGCGAGCGATCCGAAGAGCGCGTTTTACGAGTTTCTTGAGACTTCGCTGTTGACAATGTGAGCATGTGAGGGGACGAAGGGCCCAAACAATGAAGAAGCGTCCTTAGGTCTTGTCGCTCATAGTATCGAACTGTCGACCCACATACATGGGCGCTGACATACACGGCATTGCCAATGACTGTACTACGGTTACTGTTGATGTACACAACGTGGAGAACTCCGGCGTGAGCCTCGACACAACGAGATCAACTGATGGGATGGAATCCTCGAAAGGCAGGCAGGTAGGACGCGACAGTCAGGAGGGCATTTTGTCAGGTGCAAAACACAAGTATCCGGATACTGGTACTGGTTGCCTGGGCGTTTGAACTTCTATGACTGAAAGCCTGCACTGAAACGCGCGACGAATCCAGTCGCAGAAGTTGCCGCTTTGGGTGAACCAGGTAATGTCATATTCGCTTGATTGAGTATATCGGAAAGCATGTTAGCTTAAGGAGGCACAAAATGTACTTCTATACGATACTTCAAGAAGGCGACACCCAAGAGGACATGCGGGTGCACACGCGTGACTTGCACAAAACCAACGACCAGCGACAATCAAACAAAAGACCCCTGATAAGAGATGGCTGCAATGCCTCACTCATTTCCCAATTCCTCTTCTCCTGCTCTCGTCATCCTCCCGCCCCTACTAGTATGTACGTCCACGTGGAAGTGCTCGAAGGTCGCGGGTGTTACAAGATCGAGGTACGCGTCGGGTCCCCCGGGAGCCGAAAGGGCACCTATGGCATGGCGTTCGAGATGATCAGTGCGCAAATCGTCGGCACGGCTGTCGGCCTCACCGTCTCCGAGAAGCTCTCAGCAAAGATCAAGCACCAGATCACTCGGCGCGTGTTCAACCGCGACCTGGACAACTACCAATTGCGACTCTATACACCTCGGTGTTGCCGCGATTCGCTTGCCGTGTCCCACGGATGGCTACGTCGTCGAGCGCTGGGTACCCATGCAGCCAGCGACCAAGACGGAGCCTGGCGCACTGCGCGGGCGGATCGTCGTTCGCGAGTCCGAAGCCGATGCGAATGCCGTGTTAGCGGATATAGATAACAGTTCGCCGACCCATACGACGCCCTGCGAAGGATGCTGCTGCGACGTGTGCGACCCGCACTTTCAGTTGGCCAAGCC
>JAADVC010001235.1:0-11478 GCA_023334575.1 Pythium volutum | reverse complement strand
GGTGTGAGTGTCGACAGCGGTCGTGGCGTGCGTCGCACGTGGTCGCGTTTGATCTCGTCGAGCTGTCGCTGGAGTTTTTCAACCGTGTCGCGCAGGCGGTGCATCTCCTGCTTCGACCGGTCACGGCTCGCGTTTATGCTGCGGGTCTTGCTTCGGCGGTCGCCAGCGTTGGTCTCACTTGTCGAGACATTAAGGTCCAGGAGAGCCCGTGGTGTCTCCGGTGGCGAATCGCTTGACGAGCTGTGGTCACTGGCCGCGACCACGACGCGGAGTGGGGTCGACCCCGACGCTGAGACTTTGGTCGCCATCCGTCTCTGACTCGAGGAGTCGACAACTGAGAATGGGTGAGCAGGGTCCAAGCACCAGAAAGAACAAAGCCCTCGTTGCAATGGTGACAGACTCTGAACAGGAGACCAGCATGTGGGAGATCGGGCAGACACACAAGCAGATTGGGAGAGGCAGACAATCGGGAATTGCTTCGTCGCGCAGTGATTACGGATGCAGCCCATCTCCTCATCACGTTGAGCTGCAAGTTTCTATAAAGTCCAATAATACCAGATTCATTATCATATATGAAAGGAAAGCGTCCAGAGAAATGGCTACACTTGTGTCCCTGCCCTCAATTAGCGTGCCTCGGCTAGCATGGCGTCCTGTCCTGTCTATAAGCCCCACGCGATCTTGCGTTCTGTTGTCTGGACAATAGAGTCAGCTATCCCTTTACGTGGTGGTGGGAAGAGTAGCAATCCGGATCTGCAACGCAAGGTCTCTGATACTTGAGCACGAAGCTTGAATGGCGACGAAACGTCAACGAAAAAGCTCCGGACCAGCTCGCAGTCGCTTCGCTACTACACAGTACCGTGGTATACTCGTCCGTTTTGAAAATGGTGGGATCCGAGCACGTTGACAAGTATCGATACGCAGTGTTATCGAAGCGTGACACGCGAGAGACCTTGCACCAACTCGTTCTCGACGACTTGCTGGGACGCATCGATCTGCTGAAAGAGACTCCCGACCATACACTCGATCAGCAGCTCAAGCTTGCGCGTACGGTCTGGCACGACGTCTTCGTAGAGCATCGGGGTGCAAATGTGCTTGGCCTGGATCGTGGCGGCGACCCCTTTGATGTCGCTTGTTGCAGGCCGCCGCACGATCGACCATCCGCGCTGTCGAATGAGAAAGCTGCCCATGGGCGCGTGGGACACTTCGACCGGTTCGGCGACGATCGCCCAGATAATCACGTCGCGGTCCCGTTCCTGGTACCGCCGCCCGACAATCTTGCCAACGAAGCGGCCGCTTTGCCGCTTCATCTGGAGCTCAAAGTTGATCGACTTCATGACCAGATTCTCTGAACTCTCGAGCGTTCGCTACAGTAGAGACAACAGCAACCGTCCGTCAGAATATTGATGTTTCCTCTTCCAGTAGGGGGTTCTGATACACCCATACCTCGACGTGGCAGTCCTGGGTCTCCATCGAGTCGTTGATGAAAAAGTCCCAAATGGCTTGGGCAGTCGTGGCCACGTCAAACGGTAGCATCTTGGCAGTGAGCACTTCAATGGTCGTGCCAGTGGCCGTGTCTTGCTGCACGATCAGGTCTCGGAACGCGACGTCTGCAGTAGCAAACCGTGCGTCAGCAAACGCGTCGTCGAGTTCCGCGTACATTTGCGTCACCGTGACCAGGAGCGCGTCGAATTCCGCAGCGTCTTCGGCCGGCGACTTGCTGAGCAGCAGGCGACTACGCTTGGCATGGTTCTGCGGCGTGAGCGCCTAGACAACAGGAACACAAGACAGTGAGTCGACAACTCCTCGTATAGAATCGACGGCTAAGCGCGTACATCACACTTGGACCGCTTGAGCATGCGCTGGAGACTCTTGGCGACTTTGAGTTGGTCTTCTAACGAGCTCTTGAGTTTGAGGTTGTCGACCTCGGCGCGCTGCCGTTGCTGGTACTGGCGCATCGCGAGGTCTTCCCACATGGACGCGATCCGCGTCGGTTTGCACGTACCCGAGACAGTGACGGTGACTGTACTAGTTCCCCCACTCCCATCCGCGGGCGGGTACGTCAACCGGTCGTCGCCCCGGCCGGCCGTACGTTTGAGCAGCCGCAGCCGTTCTTCCAGCTCGCTGACCTGGTCGCGCAGAAACTCGAGCTCTTCCTTGCGGCTCTTGGGTTGCGCCGCCATGGGCACGAGCAGCTCCGTCATGTCCGTCTTGGCGACGGTCTCTGCTATTGCATTCTCGGCTTTCTCGGGTTTGTTGGACCGCTTGGCCGTGGCCTTGGCTTTGGTCTTGGGCTTGACTGTCGCCTGTGCGCGCTGACGACTACTCGCCGCGTCCGGCGTGATGGTCGCCGCCACCACTGGCGCGCAATGCGGCGACGGCTGCCGCTGGCTCGATTGCCGCCGCCGCTCGGCCGCGTGTTCGTCGTCGGACGCGGCGCCGTCAAACTCGGCGAGGAACGCGCGCGTCGCGAAGATCATGTCGTCGTCCATGGTCGTGCTGGCGTCGTGCAAAGGCTGAAAATGGGACCACACACGCACACACGCACCAGAAAGACGTTGACGGGACGCCCGAGCCAGAAATCTCTAAACCCAAAAAACTCAAAAACGCACGGGGCTGCGGTCGTGGCCAACCCAGCAGTAATACCAGTATTAGCCCACGCTGTCATAGGGCTTGTGGCTGCCCCATCCCTTGTCCAGTTCTGATCTCGTGTGTCACTCGGGAAACGAGTGGCTCACTGGACTCCCTCCACTGGGTGCGGCGCGTGGACTTCTGGTCCAAACAGGTCCTGGCTTCTACTATAATACGTAGTACTGTAGTATCGGATACGATCGTGATGGCTGGTCGCGCGCCGAAGAAAGTACGAGGGCCTGTTCAACCCATCAAGTCTCTCTTTTGTCATCCAGACATGTGCAGATTTCCATTGCGACGCACACCATACAATCTCAATGACCGACTATTACTTAGTCAGCCGCTTCCTCTACTGGTGGGTTCCATCTCATTTCCGCATGGCGCCTTCAATCAGCACGTTCTCGATAATCTTGCGGCTCGTTTGCAAGTGCGAGTAGACGCTTTGGAGCACGAAATTTGTGAGCGTGCCGGCGCGGCGCTTGTGGTCGGGTACGTCGTCGTACACGTACGGCACGGCAACGTGCTTGGACTGGATACGCGCGACCGGTGCGTCGGCGTCGCAATTCGGAGGCAATTTATTTGGGCGCTTGATAATGGTCCATCCTTTTTGGCGCACGACCATGCCTTCGCTGCTCGTACCGCCGGGCATTTCGGGTTCAATCATGGCGACCCACAAGATCACAATGCGGTCCTGTTCAAAAAACCTCCGCGCGGCGAGCCGGCCGCGAAAGTGGGACTGGTACCGCTGCACTTCGACCATGAAATCAAAGTGCTTTTTCATCACGTCGTCCGTGATCTCGACTTGCTGCTCGTCATATTTAGAACACAACCGAAACACGTCAGTATCAAGCCGATCACCCTTGGAAAATACTGGATAACAAACCTGGTGCGTGTGGCTCACGGACGTGTTGACAAAGTAGCCCCACACGGCGTCCGACACGGGCCGCAGATCGAACGGCAAGTTGCGTGCGTCAAAGACGTCGACGACCGTGCCCAATGCCGTGTCGTGGGAGACTTGAATGTCCCGCAGCGGCGCGTCCTCGTGGGCAAACCGCGCGTCGGCAAAGACCGAGGGCAGCTGCACGTACATTTCGTCAATGACGCTGAGGAGATCGTCAAACGACGCGGCGTCGGCACGGCCATCGGGCGAGAGCCGCGGACGCTTGAGCTGGTTCGTCGGAAGAATCAACTACGTAGGATACACACAAGTGAGACCGTCAGTATCTGATACCGTAGTAGGGTATCATAGAGGAGACAATGGAGGAAGCGTACGTCGGCGTTCGTGCGCTTGAGCAACCGCTCGAGACCGCGCGCGAGCTTGAGCTGGCTCTCGAGCATGCTGCGCAGACGCTGGTTCTCAATCTCGGCCTGCTGGCGCTGCTCAAACTGGCGCATCGCAAACTCTTCCCACATCGAGTCGCCGCTCGCCGGCTCGGTCATGTGGTGGTGCTGCTGCTGCTGCTGTGCGACCGCGAGGTCCCATGGATCGGTAGGCGACTCAGTCTTGGTGGTAGCGGCGGCGGCCGCCTCGAGCATCTTGCCGCGGCCGCTGTCGCTTGGGCGCTTGGTGTGCTTGAGCACGCGCAACCGCTCCTCGAGTTCGCTCGTCTTGCTGCGCAAGTACTCGAGCTCGGCGCGCCGCGTGCGACTCGGGTACGCGCCCTCGGCCGCGGTCTTGGCCGACATGCGCGGGTCCTCGACGTGGGCATTGTGGCGGCGCTTGCTGCCCGTCTTTTTTTTCGTGGCCGTTTGCGTTTGCACGGTGGTCTTGGTCTGCGTCTTGACGGGCGACGCGTGCGGACTCCCGTTCGGACTGAGCGCGGCCTCCGAGTCGGCCTCGGACTGCGACGGCTCTTCACTGGCTGATGTCGTGGGCGCCGGCGACCACGACGACGCCGCGTCGCTGCTGTCTTCGACGTCGTCGTAATAGTCTTGGCTGCTGCTGGACGCGTCGTGCTGCTCCTGGGGCAGCGCGAGTTCAATGTCGCCGTCGTACTCGTCGAGGAAAGCGAGCGTCGCGTGGAACGCCTCGCACTCGGCGTCGTCGCCCAGCGACGTCCGGCCCATCGCGCTCATGGTGGTCATGGTCGTATATATTGCGGGTCGTGCGATTAGAAGACTGCGGAGCGAGATGTTGAATGGGACTGGGCAAATCCAGCCAGACACGCGAGAGACCCTAACGGACGAGATAGACAGACGGACAGACAGGCCGACCACGAGAGCATTGCGCGGGTCCTGGCGCCCAGCCTCTGGACGCCTCGGAGCCCAGCGCGAGCAGCTGTGAATCTGGTCCAAGGATCAGGACGCGACGTTGTGACGTCTCCCTAGGGCTGCGGTTGCCATTCCCAGTGGGTGCCGGCCTGTCCAACCCTTTCGATATTGATTTGATTTGAGGGTCTCCGATAAATTTATCGGAGCCGCAAGTGGATGTGACCTGTGAGAATTAATGCAATGGTGAGGATTCTATTCTCGAAATTTAGGAATAACGCGTCGACGTTGACATCCAATTTGGGCCAAGACGCAAACATCAAGAAAATAATGCATTGGCCTCACATCGAGACGTACTGTGTGTTTGGCTGCGTTCCTGCAAGAGGGCGGCCTTTTGTCACGGTTCGGATTCTGGCGTCTTGCGGTATGTACAGTTTGTAGCGCTAAGCACCGGTTAACTTCTATTTGACTCTTATACACAATATATCTGAGAATCCAAGAGGCGCTACAAAATGTACTGGGTAGGGATGTACTGTAGTACTGTAGTTACTGACAGTGTGAACTCGGCTTCGAGGCCTGGACAGTGGATTCTTCAAGTTCTTTTTTTTGTGGGCTGCTCCGGGATGGAGGCTCGACTGGCGTCAGCGCCGGTGGGTGCAAAGCGCACAATTCCAATTGTAGAACCGCGCATTTTGTTCCGCGCTCGGGGAGGACGCGAAGAATGCTTGGCGAACAACAACAAAAACCGAGACTGTCAGGTACTAGTAGGCCTTTCGCGTGAGCACCAGCAATGTACTGGATCTGCTGCATTTCCTCAACTTGAATGGGAAGTGTAGCCATCTTGCCCGGCTCTTTCCTTTGAGATCTAATACACAAATGATGTGTCTCGATGATTGCAGGCCGGATCACGGCTTGGTGAGTCTCCGGCCGGAGGACTCATCACAGGTAAAGCCTCTTCCTCACCGCGCGAGGTGGCAGAAGAGAACAGACAGCATCACAAGCCAGCATGACGATGCGAACGGGCACCGATGCCAACCGAAGCCGCGAGCGTGGCAAGCAAGAGGCCGCGTATCTGCGCGGCACAGTCGCGCAGCTCGAGGCCGAACTCGAGCAGATCCGGATCCAGTACGAGACGGCCCACGTACTGGCCGTGGCCGGCGCGGGTGATGCGAGCGTGCGTGCGCAGGCGATCGAAAGTGCCGCGTGGCAGGCCATGGCCGAGCGCCAGCGGCGGCTGCGGTACGAGGCCGAGATCGAAAACAACAAGCTGCGCAGCTCGCTCGAGGACCAGATCCGCGTGGGCAAGGTACTGGAAAAGCTGCTCCATCGTCGACAGCACGCCGACGTGGAATCCATGCTGTCGAGACGCATGGGGACTGCATGCGACGCGCGCATGACGGCGCAGAGTCGATTGGATGACCCGCAGACTGTATCGGATCTCAAAGCAAATCTTGCCGACCAGCTACGTGATGTCCACAAAGTCTTTGCGCATGCAAACTTTACGAGTGAAGCCGGACCGTTCCGCCATACCGAGCTGCGGTATCGAGACGAAGTGGGCACGTACGTTGAGACGACGAAGCGACGCATCCTACCGTTTGACGAACGGATCATATCCGCCGCCGTGGTGCACCACTTCGAATCCCAGAACGCACGGGCTGTCGCGGGGCAGGTACGACCAATGTATCCATATCCCTCACAAGAGAGTGCGGCAACTGACGACAACTACTCCCGCTCTCCCACTATCAGGACTTCTGGACGCGTGGCGAAATCGTCGAGTACGATCTCACGTCCATGATCGACACGGTGCGATTCCGTGGTCTCGCGCAAGCCAAGGTATTTCTCCAGTGCGTGGTCATACAGGACGCAACGTTTATTCTCTTTGCTGGTATTAGCGACCCGGGGGAGTCACTCGGCGGTGCATCGTCGTTTGACGGTCTCTATGTTCGCCACCGTGGGTGGATAAGGCTTCGAGCCGTGCCCCAGTCCGAGGACCTGCCCGACAGCGCGACCGTCACCGAGTACGCGCATTACCATATCGCGACGCCCGAAGTGCATGACGTTACTCAGGACCAGAAGCGCAAGATCGGCACGCTCACCAACTACGTGCTCGCGACACTGGGCTTCCAACTGGACGACATTCGTGAAAGCATTGACAACTACTTGCTCGCGCAGGCCATGGCATCGCCCTCTACTCGTCCAAACTCGAGCCGCAAGACACTCATGTCGCATTGGGATACGAAGAACCCCATGCGGTCCCACAAAGCTGGTGGTCGTCCCGTAGTATAAGTGTGGTCTGATCATCTTGTCCGACGTGGCGCATGGCCGCCTGCTTTGCAAAAAGTAGCCATGTCTTGGATTCTCTACCATAATATCTAATATCCAGTGCTATCCTCAGTGAGATATTTGAAGCTCCTGGTCCAGCTGTGATGATGCCCCCGATTGATTCGTCACGGATGATGTGAAGTTCCAGACGGGCGACGTCCGTAATCACCTCTCGAGTGCCTCGACGAAACATTCGTTTTGGTAATAACGTTAACGTTATCCGGATAGCGGATACTCTCCAGTAGTGAAGAGCATCCGCTGCATCTCGACCTTTGGCCTGACACGGTGAGCACCAGTATTCCTTGCGGAAGGCAGATTTCGAATCATCGCTTGAAGCACGGATGACGCCCAAACGTGCCGTATCACCATTATCACCGATCCACTTGCTGTTTGCAGGCTCTCACAGCCACAGCGACAATGCCTCGTCCAGTAACTCTCCACGGCTGACACCTCGGTCTCATGACCCGCAAGTCTCACCCGCAAGTGAGACCGTAGCTCGCGCAAAGAACGTGAGCCGCGACCGCATGAAGCAGGAGACGCACCGCCTGCGCGACACGGTTGAAAAACTCCAGCGACAGCTCGACGAGATCAAACGCGACCACGTGCGACGCACGCCACGGCCGCTGTCGACACTCACGCCCAGGGCGACGCAGTTCGTGGCCGCGTGGGAATCGCTAGCGCGTGGCCAGTGCGAGCAGCGGTACCGAGCCGAGGTCGAGAACGTCAAGCTTCGCAAGATGCTCGAGGACCAAGTCAAGATCGCCCAGACGCTCGAGCGCGTCCTGACCAAGCGACGCAGCTCGGAGCTCTGGCTCAGTGAGGAGAAATCGAGCAAGCAGTCTCGCCTGTCAGCGTCCGGGCCCATGGACCACCTCGACGCGCTGGACGAGATGGACGCGATGTTGCCCTCGCTCTATGCACAGATAGACACTGTGCTCGCCAAGGACTGCTTCTCCAAAGGCCCTGGCGAGACGTCCCGCAATGTCGACGTCCGACATGACGACGCGACGGGCGCGTACGTCGAAGCGACCGAGAAGCGGCTCGTACCGTTCTCTGTCCAAGACGTCGGCGACGCCATGTGGGAGTTTTTCGTTTGTTACCCCGATTACCGGGTCAGTGCCGTGGAAGATTCCACCAAGCAAGGCGAGCTTTCAACGAACGTGATTGTGAAGCAAGTTGAATTGCGTCTCGAGCTGCCTCGCTTTATGGGTTCCCTTCGCATGAAGTTTACAGCGCGACGTTACGTTCACGCCGACCGCGTCGTGGTTGTGTGCATCGCACTGGCCGATCCGAGCGACCTGAACAATGCCCAGCTGGACGGCGTCCACATTCGCCACACGGGATGGGTCTGCGCGCGACCAGCTCCCGTCGAAACCAATTCCAACGCCATGACCGAGTTCATCTCGGCGCAGCTCTCTGTACCCGAGTTCTTTGAAGGTGGCGACCGCAAGCGCCGCCTGTGCACGCTCACCAACTTTCTCGTGAGCTCGATCCACTCGCAGCTCGACGCCACCATCCAGTCGCTGGACAATCGACTCTTGGAACGCTCGCTCGTATTATTACGTACAGCCGCCAAGACCATTCACTGAGTATCTAGGACGATTGTTGGCAGAGACTTTTTTGGTCACGTTTGTCGCGCACCCATCAATTGTGGTTGTAAGTGTAGCCATCTGACTTGTCTCATCCGAAGATGATGATGCATTTTCTGAGCCGGAAGAATTTGGGCATGGTGCATCATACATACTTCGTAGTACGATACTATTAGTAAGGACGTCGACGATGGGTGAGTTTGTCGTCCATTACCAGCAACGTCATCCATCAAGAGCGCGGCCCTTATTACGTAGTTGTCACCATCTCAACATCCCATTTCACGAGTCGAATGGAGAACTCGCCACTGACCGACGACGTCGCGCTGCTGCGCGAGGCGCTCGCGTTTATCGGAGTCCTGGACGGCGACGACGCCAGTCTCTCGCCGCCGAGCGTGGATGGCGACGACGACGCGAGCGACGGGTTCCTGTGGTCGCTTCTCGCCGGACCGGAGGAGTCGGAGAGTGTGGAGACAACGCCCTACTCCCCGGTGGCCCCTGTCGCGACGCCCGAGGCCACTACAGGGATCAAACCTGAGCAGCTGACGCCGCCACGCTTGGCGTGGCCCAGTGCGACCAGCACCACCAAAAGTATCGCCAAACCACCGCGAAAAAACAAGCGACGCCAAGAGATTATGTACCTACGTGAGATGGTCGGCGAGTTGGAGAGCAAGCTGACGCAGGTCAAACAACAGACCCATGAGCAAAAGCTCCGGGAAGTTAACGATCCCTCGGGGGAACAAGCGGCGTCGCAGATCGTGCTCAGTGCGGCGTGGGCAGAGGTCGCGACCCACCAGTCGGAGCAGCGTGAGCGTGCCGAGATGGAAAACATCAAGCTCAAGCGGCTCCTCGAAGACCAGATCCAAGTCGGCAAGTCGCTCGAGCGGCTGCTGCTGCGCAAGCGGCCCAAGCTCGAGGTAGAGTGTTCGCTTTGTATGCGTCATCCTTGATTGCGTTTGGTATTGACCCATTAATTCCCAGGAAACGGAGCCCGTCGAGAAGCGCGCGCGCCATGGGAAACTGCCGTCGTCGTCGCCGTGGGACAGTGACCAGATCTTCGAGGAAATCATGGCATCGATTGACGGCCAGTACCAAGACACTGCTCGTGTACTGACCAAAGTGCAGTCCCTCGTGCAAGACGTGTCCAGCACGCGCAAGGTCGAATTGGTGCGCGACGAAGAACTAGGCATGGTACTGCTGACAGCCGAGACGCATATCCTGCCATTCGAATACGAGCTCGCGGCGCAAGAGTACTGGCAATCGATCCCCGAGATCTCCAACCACGGCATCACCAGGTCTAATGTACGTTGTCTAGTTGTCCGATTCAACGGCAATCACGGAGGACTGATGTGGGTCGTTTTTCGTGAGTAGGACGTTGATTTTTCCGACAATCTCATCAAGGCAACGTTCTCGGTGAGCGCGAGCTTTGGCCGTGTCCACGGCGATATCACCATGTACATTGTGAACCACCGCTTCTGCGAGCCGCACCGCACCGTGTTTGTGTCGTCGGCGCTCGTTGATCCGTCCAAGGTCTCGGACATGAACATGGACGGCGTCTACATGCGCCACCGAGGCTGGGTCGTGTTAGAGCCCACGCTGACCGAGTCGGGAAAGGCCGTCACGCAAATGACGTCGTACGCCGTCTCGGTCCCCAAAGTGTTTGAGGAGCTCGAGGACCAGACCCACAAGGTCGGCGCGCTGACCAACTTTGTCATGACGGCCCTGTCGATCGAACTCGAGTCGCGCCAGCAGGCCTTTGAGAATCGTCTCTTTGATCGGTCGCTCGGCGCAGTCAAGTAGATGTGCTGGACGTGATCCTTTTTTTCACTTAAAGTCTTCATAAAACCTAAATTCAAGTAGGCTCGATAGATGCCGTGCTATAGTCTCCTTGCCTAGGATTCGTGTAGCCATTAAATGGCTACACGTATCCGATCATTTCTTTTTTTACGAGTCGCGCCGCCCCCAAAATCTGTTTTGATATCTGGCGGGAATGCATAGCGCAGCGGAGCGGGAGCGAGAGAATCTCATGCCTGCCGGTCCATGTGCGATTGATGACGACCCGTGGCTTGCACGCTCGCGTCGAGCATGCTGTTCTCCAAGACCTGTCGGTTCTTGATGAAATTTTCTTCAGTGAGCACAATGAGCGTCGTCTTGAAGCAATCCAATCGTCGGCGGGTTAGTGCCTGGTTGTGCGCACACGCAGTGCACGTCGGTCGGGCAGCAACGTCACTCACGCTCTCCATGAACACGCGCGGCGAGTCGCGCGAGCTACCACAGCACCGCCCAATGCGGATCCAGCCAACCTCGTGGATCTCCAGATCGCCAAATATATTCATGGGGTGATCCCTCATCGCGTGTGGCGCCGCCGATACGGCCGTCCAGCAAAGCAGAATCGTACCGTCGGGAAGGTACACACGCCGCATTGCGACCGCGCCTTCGGTGCCATCCGGATCGTCGCGAAACTGGAAAAGAAGCGTATCTTTCTGCTCCATCATCGCCACCTGCCAATTCAGTTTCACAGCCTCGATTAGAAAAGAACGAACGTTTTTGTCAATGGGCGACTTTAAGAAGAGAGCGTACCTGTGACCGTCCGGGTCCACTGAGTGACCCATCGAGGAGCACGCCCCACATGGCCTTGGCTAAGACGGACATTTTGAATGGAATGAACCGGGCGGACCGAAACCGCATGGCGATTCCGCTCTGCGAGGCGTCAAAGTACTGGTCGCTGACCTCC
>JAADVC010001234.1:0-11479 GCA_023334575.1 Pythium volutum | reverse complement strand
CGCAACTCGGCGAGAAACTTTTTGGAACCCCGAGTGCGGGAAACAAAAAGGGTCCACTCTTTGCTTTAGTGACATTGAAGGCATTATTTCATACATTGAATTGGATCAACACCTCGTTATAAGGACAGCTGATGCAAATGGCGTGTTCACACGAGTGGCTCCTCGTGGGAAAGGCCACAGTCACTCTCTCGGGGGAGCTCTTCAACCTGGACATCTTGGGCGCCATCCGGTTTTCCTTCTATGAAGAAAATGCAGGAGCGGCTGGAGAGGCAGAGAGACAGCGGAGCGACTCGTCGTGCGGCAGAGAAAGAGAGACACTCGTCATGCGCATGAACTGTTCGCACATTTCGCTCTGCGCCTCAGTACTGTCACTAACGGATCCCCCACACCATGGCCTCGAGCAGCTCCCACGGAAACGACACTGCTTTGCATGCGACGACGTCGCTGCTGCCGCTCGCCGACGCGACCGACACGTGTCTCTGGACTGCGAACCATGCCTGCCACACGCCTCGCACTTGCTACGACTGCCTGAACACTGCACCCGCAAAGGGCCAGTGCATGGTCGACCCGATGGGCCGCTGCGTACGCCTTGGCCCCATGGCGACCGACACGGCCCGTGGCCGCTTGCCGTACTTTCCATCGACTGCGACGCGCTACTGCGAGACCAGCGATGTGATCTGTGCAGCGTGCCGCAACACCACGGATGCGACCGGTGGGTACTATGTCATGAACGGCACGAACACGCTCAAGCCGTTTTGCGTCGGCGCGCACGGCTGCGTGTGCATTGCCGCGTGCGAGGCGCCGACCTGGAGCGTCAACGTGCTCGCCGTTTGTGCGCCGTCGTTCAAGGCCACGCGTGCGCAGCAGACGGCGCTGTACCTGGTCTTTTTGGTCATTGCGAGTGTGGTCTGTGCGTTTGTCTACTTTTTCAGCGTCGGCTGGCGGAAAACGCAGGCGCCCAACGGTACGTCTCGTATAGCTAAAGTCTCTAGGCCGTCGTGGACCTCACTGTGCATGTGGACAGACATCGGTACGCCGCAATGGTCGCATCGACGCCCCAAGGGACCGGGACTCGCACTCACGGCGTGGCTTTCGATGCGACAACAGCTCATTGACCAAGAGGCCAGTCAGCCGGCCGCGACCCCCAAGATTATAAGCCATCGCCAGGCCTCCTCTGCAGTGGATGCCGCGTGATGCTGCGATTGCTGTGTGGATAGAAGTACGATTTGTAGTGTGTATTATTGTGGTACAGGTTTGGTTTCTCGCTTGGGCCGCCCCTACTATGAAGTTTATCGAAGCTGTAGGTGGTACTCTGGCTCAGTCGCTGGGAGCAGCTCGTCGTGGTCGCGTGCGGTCGCGGCAATGTCGACGACCTCGGCGTACGGCACGACCGAGGTCTCCCACGGCACGGCCACGGGCATGTTGAGCAGCGTGTCCTGTCGCGCGAGCTGGGCTGAATATACAACACATCCATATACACCAGATGAGAGACTTGAAGAGCACTGTTATCAGAAGAGCCAAACACGCACCTCGCTTGGTGATGCGGTGGCGGTTCCAGCATTGCAGTAGAATCAGCAAAAGAACGACGCCAATGAGCGACACGACGATCCACAGGATGACCACGCGCGTGTCGGTCCCGCCGGCGCTGTCGCTGTCTTCGTCTTTGAACCAGAGGTGTCGCGACGCCATTTGTGATCGTGAAGCGCTGAGAACGTTGGCGTGTGAGAGGCTCAATAAGAGCAGCAAGGAACGGTCTAGAATCCTCACCGCGACCACACACAGTAATACCACCAACGCGAAACCAACCGCCCCTCGAAAAGCTTCCATTTTGTTTCGAGCTGACAAAAATTCCAACTGCAATCTTGAAAGGTCGCTGGACACAGATGCTGAGACGACAGTATCAGCTCAGCTGCTATTAAACTTCAAGCACGTTGGACTCGACGGAGCAGCGTCCACGCGCGTTCTGGCAAACCACAGGTAACCCAAGAATAAAGTAACTTCTGTTTTAGCCAACGCGAATAGACCGGCCGTACTGATCCAACGCGATCTAATCAAGTGTTATTCTAAAACCGGAAGCAAGCGAGCGCACCCTCCAGCTCCTCCCTACTATCGCCATAGTCGATCTGATCAAGTCCCCACCGCGACCATGAGCTCGACTCGGCTCAAGCACTGGACGCCCGTGCCGCCTCTTGACCCGATTCTGTCGACTCGCGACGGCTCCATTACTGTGCTGCCGATCGCGTCTGTAGGCCTCACGACGCCAGTCCACCCACTGGACCTCAGCAAAGCCGATCTCTCGCTCCCGACCGTGCGTCCGCCTTTGTCGCTTCCGCCGATCCGCCGGTACACGCGACGCATCGGCGGTGCCGCGAGGCGGCCCCTGTTTCTGTATGACGTCTCGCCGGGCGTCTATCGTGTCGTGTGGGTCATCGTGCTCGTGCTGCACGCCGCCTGCGCCTTGTATTTGGGTATGATGGCCGCTTCGCAGTTTTACTTATTGGGCACGTCGCTATTGCCGTACCTAACACTGTACGGCATCACGGTCGGCGCGTTCTACCTGCCGCCCATTGGCGTTGGCTACTTTGTAGTCTGTGGACTCCACGCCTTTTCGTTTGCTACGATTCTCTTCCACTCGCTGCGGTCCCAGCGGAACGCCTTTACGAGCACACAAGTCATGCCGCGCACGGTCACGACGCCCATCATACGCATTCGCCGCGCGTCGCTGACGGCACTTTCCTCGGTCGAGTTTCGCACACAGTCCATGCTCCTGCGGCTGCCGTCGCCGTTCGTGCGCGCGTGCTTCCACCTCTGGCGGGCGCTCACCAAGCTCTACGAGGCCACCGCCATCCAGAACGAATGCTACGACGCCATTTACGTGTCCCGAATGATCCTGCAGTCGCTGGTCCACATGCACCAGCTCTACCTCGCGAGTCTCTACCTGCCACAGCCACGCATCACCACGGCCTGGGTCGCGTTGTTTGTCTTTAATTGCTGGGCAGTGCCGCTGCTCTCGCTGGTCTTTTGCTCGAATCGCCCACGCACACGACTGCTCTGTGTGTTTGTCAACCTCACACTGGACGTCGGCGTACTGGTCGTGTTTGCGAGTCTGGTCATGTACCCGTACGCCACGACCTACGACATGACAGCCACCAATTTCCCAAGGGCATTGTGGTACACAGACGCGTGGTTCATTCGCACGGTGAATGAGTTCCGCGTGCTCGCGGTCGTGACGCCGCTCGACTTTGTGGCCAAGATTGCGATCGCCCTCAACGTGTGGCGAAGCCTCTGTGTGATTCCGACCATGCTCAAGAAAGTGGACAATGACGACATCGTACCAACGCCACAGGAGCCAACTGGGGGTACCGCCCAAGAACCACCACCGCCGAGTCAAAAACTAATTGCTGTGGAGCCGTCCAGTAGCTGCAACGTCAGTCTGCTGGGATCCCTCGTGCTGGTGCTGCTCGGTGCCGGTGTGCTCGTCGTCCACGTCCAGGCGAATTCTTGGGTATCAGTCCCACACTGCAGCCTACCAGTACAAGCCTGGTTGGTATCCAAGCCGGCATGCTCGTTTCTCGAGTATAAATGCGTGACACCCAACGAATCAGGAAACGAGCAAGAGCTCAGCAATGTCTTTAGCACGTTTGAACCGAGTCTCGTCTCGTACCTGTCGATTCGATTCTGCACGCACGTCGAGTTCCCACGTGAATTGCAAGCATTCCGCAATCTGCTTGGTATCAAGTTGTACAACTCGACGCTCGCGCGCTGGGACGACCGCGCTGCGGTCACAGCGACCTACCATCCGGATATCCGATTCGTCTACTTTATCGACGTCGACATGGGCGAGTTCCCGCGCGCGCTTCTGTCGAACGACTTTCCGCACAAGCTCTTTGACGTCGAGTTTTGCCGAACGAACGTATCAACGCTGCCCAACGAGCTGGATCAGCTGTGGCCCAAACAGACCATGACGTTCACACTGGAAGAGTGTCCGCTCACGGAGCTGCCGCCCGTGGTCGTGCGGCTCCAGCCGTCTGCCGTCTCACTTGCCCGGAGTGGTCTCACGTCGGTGCCAGCAGCACTTTTCGACTATCCAGAACTAAATTACGTAGTGCTGAACGGCAACCCGCTGGTCGCGCTGCCGTCCAACGTCACGCTCGGTTCGAAATTCCGGTGGCTCACGGCGCAGCAGACGCTGCTCGTGTCCGTGCCCGACGCGTACGCGGCAGTCCGCGTGGGCGCGCAGGGCACGCCGCTATGTGAGACACTGGCCGGGTCAGCGTCAGTGAACGTGGACTGCACGACGCGCGTCGAGCCCATTGACATGATGATGTATCCGATCGACTTGGAAGAGCTCCTCAATGGCGGCCCTCCGAGATCAGATCCATCGAAATCAGAGTGATGGTCACTTGTGATCTCAGTTTTGCGTACTGTAAACACCCTTAATATAGGCCCCCTGGCCTGAAGTTCAGAAACATGGCAATTGTGCTTTTGGAGTGGACCACACCATATTTTGCCAGGCAATCAGCCCGCAAGAAAAGAGGCCGAAGTGTCGCAGGACGTTTGGTCTCCTCTGTCTCTAATGAACGAAAAAGTCCGCTCCTCTTCGCTCGCCCCAAGACAAGCTCTTGTTATTCTGCGAGTGTTACTGTTCGGTAGTCCTGCTCTGATTCGGACCCCAGTCGTCTGTGAGAAGCGGAGCGAAGCAGCATGCCCGTGACGTCCACGTCCTTGCCGCCTTCCGGCAGTGCCACGCGAGACTCGCGCAATTCCACGAGCTCGAGCCGCGCGCGCGACGTGACGGTTGGCGATGTCGACGAAAGCGACGCGCAGGCGCAAAAGCAGCGGCTCGCGAGCGTGCTCAAGGACCGCACAGCCGACGGCGGCGCCGTCACCAAGACCGTGTCTAGCTCGCTTGGGGATACGTGCACGTGGTACGCCAACCAGGACTGCAGCGTCGCACGCACGTGCTACGACTGCCTCAATACGAAGCTCGCGGGCGACAAGGCGTCGAGCTGCATGGTCAACAACTATGGCGTGTGCGTGACCATGAGCGAGTCGAAACCCGACACGGACTTCCGCCGCGCGCGCCCGCCCAACGTCGCGGGCACGAACGGGAACCAGTACCCGAGCGTGAACGCAACGTACTGCGCCCCCGACGACAAGTACTGCGCAATCTGCCGCACCACGTGGAACAACCCGTTTGACGATTCGCAGCTCTCGTACCTACCATTCTGCCGTGGCACGGGCGGCTGCGTGTGCATCCAAATGTGCGAGTCGCCGTACCGCAACGACAATGTGATTTTGCAGCGCTGCCGGGCCTGGGGGCCGTCGGCGTCGGTCTCGACCGTCTACACGTCCATTGGCTTTATGGCCGCGCTCTGCTGCGTCGTCGCAGTCGTGACCTTTTGCGTGCGGCGATGGATGATCCGATCCAGCGGTACGGTGCAGTACCACAGAACGCTAGTAGTTTTTTCCACCCTTGGACTCACGTGTCGTATTTCTGCTTCTCTAGCCCACTCGCGTCCTGGCGCGTTTCGCCATGATCTCCGGCTGCCGCAGCGAGAACCGACCGGTCCACGACTGGGTCTCTCGGGCTGGCGCTCGATGCGTGAGAAGCTCATTCAGACGGAGCGCGAGCAGCTTCAGCTGACCGCCGACAACCAGGCGCTCGCTGTGCCCGTGGTCGACTTGCCCACGGCGACGGATCCGCTCGAGATGGACCAGGGGTACTTTTCCGTGACGACGCCATCGCCCATGAGCCAACTGCAGGAACCACGTGCTGAGGAAGACGGGGACAAGGACGACCCACAGCGGCGTCGCGCTGCCGGGGCGTCCGAGCAGCCAGCCGAGACGGCCGACCAAGACGGCTCCTCTCGGTCCATTGTAGTCTCTGCAACGACCGAGTTATGATGTTGAGTGGTGTCTTGTCCAGTCGTGTGTCAATAGAACACTGTGTTGATTGAGATCGGTGGTATAGTAGTATCTGTTTGGAGCTTGGTGGTGTGTCGCGGGTGTCTCGCGCTGTCGAGCCTTTTGATTGACGAGAGCATGTTTCAATGCAGTCGACTGTGCCCGTTCTCCGGACTGAACAAGAGTGTCGAGACAGAATCCGTCGAGAGTGAGTCAGAGGGGGAGTCGGCATGGGTACCAGTAACTGATCTCGACGTCAGAGCCCCCGTCTCCCCCCTCCCTTTGTGGTGGGCTTTGGACGCGGACGCGACCTTGCAAGAAACACCAAGTCGTTATTCTTGAATTGAAATAGGGAAATCCCAGCTACAGTACACAACAACCATTGCATCAATGCCCCTGGTGATCATTGCCTCCCTCCTTCAGGATGTCACTTTCCCCTTCGCTTCAGTGCCTCTCAGATACGAGTACTTGTAGTCAGATTGTACCCCTTTTACGGTACAGTACCTATCTTCTAGTGGCATCCAAAGTATCCATTTCGAAATTTTCCCACGTGTGGACGCCACAACTTGTGCGACCGTGTGGAGATCGACCTCCCTTTCAATTACTTCTCGGTGGTGGACTATGCTTCTGCCATTCTTCTTTTCCGTCTTGATAGACCATGAACAGCAGCAGCGGCACTGGTGACTTGGTGTATACGGCCGAGCGACCACCACCCAGCTATGCCTCCTGCTATGCCGCCGCCGGCGCTGCGAGCAGCGACTTGTGCGATACCGCCGTTTTCTGCAGACGCTGTCTCCAGACGTCGGTGCGTGACTGTCGTCTCGCTACTCGACGTACTCGTGGAGAATAAAGATTTCAGCCATGCTTGTTTGTGTTCCTTCGCTAGGGCTGCATGATCAATACCTATGGCGCCTGTGATACGCAAGGGTACGAGTACAAGATGGAGAGCGACTTTACAGCCGCCGCGGATCTCAGCTTGGTGCTGCCCGGCGCGCTGACGCTGAATGCGTCGCAGCGGCTGACCGACCGCCAGTACTGGCGCTTCCGCGCCGGCGTCGCGACCTACTGCAGTGCCAACGACGCGCAGTGTCAGCAGTGCACGCAGGCCAAGTTCTGGACCGCCGGCCGACTGTACGACCGCGATAGTCGCTTCTGTTTAGGTGACAAGGGCTGTGTCTGCATCATGAATTGCGAGTTCTCGGTTATTCCTGCGTGTCGAGAACTGGACGCGGCCGTCGCGCCATCGCCGTCGCCGTCTTCCTCGTCGCCTTATTCTCCGCCCGTCGCGATATCGCCCGGCGAGCAAGTGTCCAGCTGGACCGGAATGAAAGAGCTCGACGTCATCATCAAGCTCGCGCTGATTCTAGGTTTGTTTGCCACGCCTCTGGTCGTCGGGTACCACCTGCGGACGAGGCGCCGGCGCCGACAGCTCGCGCACGACGGCTTTGTCGTGACGCTGCCCACACCAGACCATGGCAATGACGAGCCGCTGCGAGCGAGGCGAACCGCCCGCCGTCCAGTCTCCCAGTGCATGCCTAGCGTCTAAGATTGCTCAACCTCAGTACTATTGCTGTTTTCACTGGGGTCTGATGGGCCAAGTGCTCATGGGTCCTCACTTGCCTTCCATACTTACAGACAGTGATAGGGGGTATTAGTTGGCCACCACCTCGCACCTGCGCTGGTCTAGTGGACACGATGCGCCGTCGTTGGACTTTGAAATGAATCTTTCATCCGGCTTACGTGGTGATGCTTTCACGATGGTACGCCACCGAGATCGAGATCTCGCCAAGGGTTCTACGAGCGATTCAGTCGGCCCCAGTTGCTTTCTGGTCAGCACCATCGGCCCTCATACCGTACGCGATGAATCTTCAAGGCGTGGGGCTCCATCCCTCACGGCTTCTTCATCTCTGATCCCCCAGTCGCTCTCTATTTTACTCACCATCGAAAACAATGGACAATGACGCCGCCGCGGACCGCCAGTGCACGGCCCAGGCACGCGGCTCGTCTAGTGAATGCGACGGCCGCCGCATTTGTTCAGCGTGTCTCCAGACCTCGGTACCAATTGCTGGGCTGCTGGTAGAGTAGCTGGGAATCTCTGCTGACCCTTCCGTGTGGATATGATAGAATTGCATGATCGACGGCAACGGCGACTGCGTGAGCCAGAGCGGCTTTGACGTCCACAACGACTATACACTCGTACTGAGTCGCTACGCACTGCCGGCCGCACGCAACAGCAGCGCCATGGTGCTGACGAACCGCTACAGCTATCAGTTCCGCTCGCGCAGTGCAAACTACTGCACAGCCGAAGACACCGTCTGCTCGGAGTGCACGGCCGAGAACTTTTGGGCACCGGCGAGTCTTCCAAGCGTCAGCGACAGTCGCTTTTGCGTGGGCACGGACGGCTGTGTCTGCATCTTCAACTGCCAAGTCTCGGCCAAGCCACAGTGCCGTCCGCCAACGACAGCATCAGCAGCACCCGTGTCAACGACCCTCCCAGTACCAATCACAGCGACGCCAGTCCCGACACCAACACCAACACCCACGGCCACTCGCTCGACCTCGGGCTCTAACAGGAGCGACTGGATCACAGTCGCACCGACACCTCGCGCAGACAGCGTGGGATCGACCGGCACGACTCGCGAACCGTCCACCTCGTCCAACAATATGACGTGGATCGTCGTAGCCGTGGCCGTGGCGTTTGTCGTTGGGTGTCTCGTGCCAATCGTCTTCTGTCGTCGCAGGCGCCGCAACCAGCCAACCGGGGTGGATGCCGTGCCGCAGTTTCCGCCGCCCGCCTACAGCGGCGTCTGGAGCCCGAGCGGTCGCTTGCTGCCGTCGGCGCCGCCGCTGGATCTTGCAGAGCCACACTCGCACCCGCCAGCGTCACCCGCAGCGTCTCCGTCTCTGCGTCTCAGTAGGATTGGATACCCAGTACCCCTTGAATCTTCGCAGCTGTACCCATGGCATTTCCTACGCCAGGGCGAGACGCGACCACTACGACCGAGCCATGCGGGCACGAATGATCTCCTCAATATAGACTAATGTCGTCTATTACTAATATAAAAACCAGTCTAATAGACTCTATTAGACTGGCGGTTATATCAGCATCTCTCTCGTTTAGAAGTGTCCTCACAACGTGCACCACTGGAAGACGGCCTTCCGTCACACAAACGACGCGTTGCTAAAGAAGCGGTTTATGAGGTCGAGCGCGACGGCTGGTTGGTGGGTCGGCACCATGTGACCGGCATGAAAGACCTTGAGAAACACGAGGTTCTCAAACGCGCGGACAGTCCCAGCGTCGAGCTCGTCGTCCTCTAACAATAGGGGATCGCGACTGCGAAATGACGTCTCGACCGCTCGGTTAAATCCGTCGTGGCCGCGCCACGCAAGGTCCTGGAGCCACGCGAGGTTGCCCTGCCAATTGCACACAAAGTCGGCGTCGCCCACATAGACGAGCACGCGCAGACCCGCGTCCAGCAGCTCGGCCACGAGCGGTGCGACCGGCGCCGCGTCGTCGCCGCTGCCCGTCATCGCGGCCGCGGCCGCGTCACTCGCGCCCTCCCATTTGCCCACGCGTGCCTCGTCCACGTGGAGGTACGCACGCACTGACGGCTGGTTCAAAAAGGCCTCGACCTCGGGGAGCCCGCCGCAAAAGCCATAGTCGAAATTGCCGTCGGCACAGACCTCGCGAAAGTCAAATCGGTTGCGGTGGCCGTGGACCTCGACGCTCGTAAAGATGCGGTCGTAGCAGTCGAGCTGGGTCTGTCCACACAGCGTGCGGTTAGCGGCCGGCATGGGCAGACACACGGCCGGAAGCGAGACGAGACACGCGTCAATGTCGCGCTGGAGCTGCGCAGTCTCGCTGGGCGTGAGCAGCGTGATGTTGTAGGCATTGTCATCCACGATATCGATCGCGTGCTCCATTTGCGTGCGCGCTTCGGTCCAGCCATTGCCGATCGCAATGCCCTGGAGATGGATACGGTGCGTGTGGTCTGTAGAAGCATGGACGCGTTGGTTTTGCGCGTCGATAAAGGCGGCGACTGCGGGAATGTAGTGGCCGGCGTAGCTTTCGCCCGTGACAAAAACCTCGCGTCCAACAAACTCGGGGTGCTTGTCCAAAAAGCCCTGGAGAAACCAGTAGACGTTTTCCGCGACCTTGGTGCGGTTCTGGACCGTCTCGTCGGCCGGTCCGTACGAGAAGCCGACGCCCGTGGGCTGGTCAAGCCAAATCATGTTGGCGCGGTCGTTCCAGGCGTAGGCGTTTGGTTCGGTCGTGAGGGTTCCAGGCACGACGCGGCACGGACCGTTTTCCGTGAGCAGACCGATAAAGCCCGAGGCGCCGGGCCCACCCGTGAGCCAGATTGCGAGGGGCGCTGTCTCGGGTGCGTACTGGGCTTGAAAGAACCAGTAAAAGTAGTGGTTGTCGACGCCGTTCGCGAGCGTAATGTACCCGGCCTCGTCCTGGGCGGTCCCGCAGAGCCGTTCCGTAGTATTGGGTGGAGATGAGGTCGCCTTCCATGACGCGACCGCGACGATACACAAGGCGGCACCAATGGCAAGGAACCGACGCCAACGAGACGACGGCGACCGCGAGGCGTGGGGCCTGCCCAACAGACGAACCGTCTCGCGGTCCATTGGCTAGTGGAGGGGGAGGGGGGGAGTACTGACTGGACGGTGGAGACGTGCGCCGGGAAGAGAGCGAATGGCGATATGGCAACCTCTCGGTCCGCGAAATCACAACCTGGGGTTCTCTTTCATACAGCACAGTCCGTGTTGGGGCTAAGCGCACCACACAATTTGATGACCGCTAGCAATTGATGCAAGTTTTCTGCAAATTGATGGTATTATGTTGCAAAACACTGACTACCTTGGACTTTCGATAATTTAGCTGCACGCATTTGCCGCGAATACGGTCTGTCGAAGTGAAGGATTACGACCATGTGATGAGTCGTACTAGTGAGCGTCATTCTGTTGTGCAAGGGCAGTCGGAATGTTGGACAGCGCACCAATGTTCTCACGATGATTAATAACCATCCCGCTGAAAGAGTTCGGTTAGAAACACTGCCTTTGCAACGCCTGGATGAGCATGGCAGAGCAGCAGCACAGGCAGATAATTCGTTTTGACTCGGTCTTGTATGTGCGAGCAAGCGCGTGACGGACACAGCAGCACGCTTGCGCCGATGGGCAGCCCCCCGTATTTCGTTTCATAAGTCAAATATATCCCATCACACAAAAAAACAGACCGAGTTCGCTTGGCGCGATCGCAGGATTGCGTGCGGCAGACAAACAACCATGGATTTCGCTCGACATCAATGGGGGGGGGCAGCCAGTTGATCCTACGCCAGCTCTGCGACTTTAAAAACGCCCAAGAGGAACTAACTACGCGGGCTGTACGCAGAGGTCCGACGTTTAGGCGACAAACTGGGCGTCCACTCCACAGTGCCAGGCAAAGATTCGATGAATTCTTGAGTGGTAACGTTACATTCACTCTGGTGCGTTGAACCCAGTACAGTAGTGGTCAGTGTGAACCAAACTTGCATTCCCAGCGGTTAGATTCCGCCGAATACCGTCT
>JAADVC010001233.1:0-11479 GCA_023334575.1 Pythium volutum | reverse complement strand
ATCTTTTTCCTCCGATTTAACCTTCTTAAACCAGGTGATTTTAAGCTTAAATCTGAACTTACTGTCATTAAAATTTAGATCGGCTTCGTGACCTTGTTTAAGAATCTTTTGTTCAGCCGTATTCTAGGTCCTTATCATCAAACAAACCTCTGTTTGTCCGTGGGATTGAGGACAAACTGAAGTTTGTCGCGTAATAGACCCACAACAGAGCCCTATTTGGACAGCTGGGGATCTTTCCACCTGCTGACCACATGACGTCAACCCTACCTTAACTAAGAGCTAAAATAAGGCTGGGACTCTTATTCGAGCTTCTTAAACTGGGAACAGCCCATTATATTAGACTCGATTAGGGCAAACTTGGCGAAAAGCACAAAAGTTCTAAATCTAAAACTCCAAAAACTCAACATGCCATGCGGATTGCTGGTGTCCATTGTGTGTGCGGCCAAGGAAGGAAGCCATCAACTGCAGTAGTCCTTGGAAGTGACATTGGCGAGAAGGGGTTCCTCTCGCAGCTCTGTATGGTTGCTTCCGGTATTCCCAAGGCGGTCCCCCGAGCGGGACAGCAACACTTTCGAGGCAATGGAGGAATCCGATTACCGTATTCTTCGACGCACTTCTTTTCACCGTCAGCGCCAAATGATTCTCTTCTCACGAATTCCTTCTGATCGAAAAACTTCGGAGATTCACGACTAGCCGAAAGGAGACTGTAGCCAAATCCATAAGAAGCCCTATCCGCATCACGACAACCATATTTATCCAATCAATAGACGTGATCAATCTCAACTTGGCCAAAGACGCGACGCATCTGGACGCAAAGGAAGCACAAAGCTCACGGTCCTCACAAGGTTCAAGTTCTTCTTCTGCGCGTTTTACGCGAGCAGCTCTGCAGATCCATATTCCAATTTGAGCTGCGAACCACACACCACTACGATATGCTGCTCGATAACGACCCACTGTGCCGCGTGGCGCCGCTGCCGCGGACACTTATCCACAGCCGTCTCTTTCGCCAAAGCAATGCGCGACGACTCTTCAAGGCGCGCCACTTGGAACTCGAGCAGTTGGATCTACGCACGCGCATTGTGAGCGTTGTGACGGAAGAAGGCGTCGCGCCCATCACGGTCTACAGCATCCTCGTCCGCCACCGCAGTGGCTCGCACTCAGCCCGCCGCGACAGTGCGGGCAGCCTTGTACCGCCGTGGGTGCTGGAACACCGTTACTCAGAGTTTTATGCGTTCCGTCGCGATCTGCTCAAGATGATCCACCAGTGGGAGGCAAGTGCTGGCGTCGTGGAGCGAGATACCGAGGAGTTTATGGCCATGTCCAATGCGCTTCGTCGCCCCATTACCCACGACTTCCCACGGCGACACTTGCGACTCGAGACGAAGAAGGTCATTCAAGAACGCTGTCTTGGCCTGCAAGAGTTCGCGCGCAAGATACTGACGGCGTACGTGGACGTATCGGTATATGTCTTGGAGTGCGCCGCGTCGATGAGTAGCGGCTCCTATCGCGAGATGGTGAACCTTGCCCGTGAACTGGAAGCATTCATCTGTGTTCCCGAATCGCAAAAAGAATTGGAGCGTGACATCACCGCCGCGATCCGAGCACTCACCGACATTGACGAGGTTTGTGGTGCCGACACCAACGACTGTGGCGGCTACGAGTGCTGCATCTGCATGGGCAGTGAGGAAGGCGCTAATGCAGCAGACCGTGTTCCCGGTGATGACAAGCTCGTGCGTCTACCTTGCTCGCACCACTTTCACGAAGACTGTGTCATCGACTGGTTCAGCACGAGCATGACGTGCCCGCTCTGCCGCCACGGCGCTGTCCGCTAGAGTCAGTGCCCGACTGCCGCTGATGAACCTTCAACTCCCTTAGCACATTATATTTGTTGTTCTCCGATTTGCGCATGCTCTGCGGTTGCGATGAATTTGACACGTAATACCACAGAAAATCCACTAGCTAGAACATTTTCGCTGTTGGAACCATGGAGCGGGGTACACATGGGATACATTACCGTGGGTCTAGAAAGGGATCTCGTTGCCCCCTGCGGTGAATTGGTGCCGAAGAACCTTCCAACATGATTGCGATGAAACGGGAACTCTGCACTTCAAGGTCGGACATGCGCGACAAGGTGAATACGCATCATGGAGCTTACAGCACAGTCGTTTAGCATATGAACCCTTCCGCTCGGTAGAGTCGCACACTTGGGGACCCATGTTGCGAGCATTGAGACACTCGTGTGTGGCTTGTCACAAATGACGCGGGACGTCTGATTCTTCGATTTTCCAACCAATCATACCGCTTCGTCTCACATACTTCCCAGAAATACTCAGAAAGGTACCCATTGTAGCAGTGTCCAGATGTCGCGACGCTGCACCAGATGGACCGAGGGGTCAGTGCGGCTTGAACACGCCCATCGCCATTCCCATGTCTCGTGCTCGGTTCGCTGCATCAACCCATGGGTGTTGGTCTAGTCTCCAAGCAGAGAGACGATCAATACGGTCGTGCTCAGCCGCGTAAAATGACGTGTCTCTCCAGCCGGGTCCTCTGCGGAAGATCTTGAAATTAAGCCGCCGAGGGTACACCTGCTCACAGTTCAATTTGATCGCTACTCGCCGCGTTCAGTTCGCACACACTACAAATGACGCTTTCCCGTGACGAGGCATCTTTCCTGGATGCCTGGGCATCTTGCTCCGGCTCGGCTGGCTTTTCGCTGCGTTCGACGGAACACTCGACGCCGTCCTCACCAGCTGATGGGATCCGTCGTGCAGGTGACCCGACCACGGGGAGCCAAGGCACACCGTGGTCGCACGACGAGCACGAACGGTTTCTGGAGGCAATGCACCTGTACCCGACAGGACCATGGAGTGCGATTGCGACACACATTGGGACGCGCTCGGCTCGCCAAACTCGCACCCACGCGCAAAAACACAAGGAGAAGCTTCGTCGCCGTCAACGCAAGCTTCAGCGAATGCAGTCGTACCTGTCTGCGGACACCCCAGTATCAACATCGCCACACACTGCTACCACCAGCGGATCTTCATTGCTGCGACGCCAAGGAATCCCCTGGACACCAGCCGAGAAAGAGCGGTTACGTGACGCGCTTGACATGTACCCGCAAGGTCCATGGCGAGTAATTGCGGCTCATGTTGCGACGCGAACCATCCGTCAGGTCATGGCGTTTGGCCAGAAACGACGCCACGAGCTCGCTATTCCACGAAGCCGGTCAAGCTCCGATGGTCAAGACGCGGATGCCGTTGCGGGTCACATTCATGACTTGGAGGCTTCGGAGCTCAGTTTTATGGATGAGCTTATTGCTTATAATCACTCACTGCCAAGTCCCGAGTCCGCCAGGAGCGACCTGATTGATCGGCTTCTGTTCGACGACGAAGTGATCGACTTTTAAGTGTCTAGTCTTGTTGTAACGGAGCTGTCGAACATTTCCGATAAGTTCACCAGTGGTGGATCCATGGCGGAGTGAGTAGTGGCGACTATTATTAATAACTCCAACATAAACAAAAATTACAAATATCCGTACATCTGGATACGATATTACCAGAATCACAACTGACGTATCATTTCAAATGGTGGCAATACAGTACTCATTGCGATCGATGTTTCCGAACACAGTTCTCATTGATCCAGATCATCCTTTGAGTACATAATACTGTTTTATATACTTGACATTGAAGAAGTCGAATATGGCGTTTGTCGCTATGAGCGGTGCGAAGTAAAGCCGAAGCGTTCGACGCACCCGCTACTGAACGGTCGATGAACAGAATGCGCAACAATACAAAGGTCATAAACCGTTAGAAAAATCACAACAACTCGGCCAGCTTCTCGTCGATCTGAGCCATCTCAATGTCCTGGGCGAGCTGCAGAGGTTCGTAGCCTTCCAAGAGCGAAGCGGCAAAATCTGGGAGCAGTTGCTCTTCGTCCAAGATTTCGGTTTGTAGTCCCGTGACGCACTGTTGCTCTTCATCCGAAAAGTCGACCTCCAATGCCATGATTGATTGCCAAAAGCCGGCTGCGTTCCTGAGAAGGTCGTCATCAGCTGCACTTTCCGTGTTCTCGCTGTCCGTGATCTCGCTTGGAGACCGTGGTGGATTCGACGCGGATGCTGACGCTTGAGTTGTTCGCTTCCATCGCGCGATCTTCTGGCGATACTTTTGCGCATGCGTCATGGTCTGGCGCGTACTCCGAGTACCGACATGGGTCGCGATGCGTTTCCACGGTCCTGAAGGATACTTTTCCATCGCTTCAAGGAATTTCTCGTGCTCCTCATGGCTCCATGGCTTCCCTTGACGACGAGTCGGGCCTTTTGATGGAGGAGCATTTGGTGCGAGTCGGATGAGCTTGAGATCCGTCTCCTCGGACTCGTTCCCGAAGTAGGCGCCCTGCACTTTGTTGGTGATCGTCATTTTGTGTGTGGTCGTATTCGTTTGTGGCAACGGTGGCTTTCGAGTAGTCCGTGCGTGACAAGATTGATCGTTGTGTATAGTCTGGCCCTGTGTGTGCGGTAGGCGAGAGATTGTACAATGGTCATGGTACTCCGCAGGCATGATCGGTCGCACACAGTTCGGGTGTTGGTGGTAAAGCATGTCCACAGCACGCGCAATTCTCGTAGCCGCCTGAGCTGCCTGCAGTGAGCGGTGCATAGGACAAGACCATGGCGGATTGGTTCGCCCATGCCCAATAGCACACACTGGATTCTAGGAGAGTCCGGTTGTACTCAGTCAATCTCAGTTTAAGACTCTCTGAACAGGCGGTAGCTTGCCTACACGTATTGGACTCGAACTAAGCTAGTCGCTGCGTGCGGGTCAACACCCGTATTCACTTCAAATACTGCGTTAAAAGTCGTAATCCAGACCGTCACTCTGTATATCTAGCCCTACGAAACCCAATCGTCCGAAAGCCCGACTGGACATGTCTAGAGTCGTTTGTGGGAACAAAAATACTCGGGATGCGTATCACCTCATAACATTTCCAGAATTCTACGACCTGCTCGTTTCATTATTGCTGGATGCATCACTCATTTGTTGCATCAGATCAGCGCTGGGTTGAATTATCTCTATTTCTCCTTCGATTCACAGATACGTACGAAAACGCTCTCACCTGACGTAGTTATATTACTACAGTGACGTTGAACGTCGTACTGTATATACTTTTATCTGAAATTTTCATTCTCACTTTTTTGTGAAGGAGAAATGTATGTACATTAGTTCTTAGTTCCAGCGACTCATCAGCCACTCGGAGGCGCTTGATTTCGCTTATTGTTCCGATCTGGACGCTTTGGCATCGACAGTCGACTGGACAGGGTCGAGTCCAGAATGGGTACGCGAGTTTGTGTGACTCTCACGAACGAGAGTCAATTGCCTCGAAGCCGTGGATTGGGACTCCAGAATGGCTTCATCAGGCAAGTCTGATGACAATGACGATGCGTTCAGCAAACCAACCCAACCCGAAAAGATGTCAACGAACGCCAGCCACACAACTGATTTAGAATGCTGGATGGTGATCCAATCAGAGAGCAGAGCTGAGGAATTTTTCGTTGAACCCAAGCCCTCCAAATGAGATGTCTGCAAGAGTGGTGGTAAATGTACCTAACCGATGGGTCGTGGCGTGAAAGCATATTCGTTTGACGGACTGTGGGGAACCTCCACGTGCAAGAAAAAATCCATACGAGGAGAAGGGGCAAGGTTGGACAGACAGCGTCGGATTTGCGGGTATGTTTCTATCCGGAGTGTGTGGCTGCACGTCTGCCCGCGCAGTATTCGCCAACTTGCCCCTTCGCGAGTGGCCAGCCTTCCCCATTGCATTGACTATGTTGGTCGGCTTGTTGGGCTCCGTGCCATGCGGTCTCCTGTCAGCGGCTTTGTTGCATCACTGGTAAGACTCGCACACTATGATCAAGACATGAGGACTCGGAAAGTGTCTGTATCGGGTATGGGGTTGCAATTGACAATTAACAATCGATCTGTTCAGTCGAGTGCGCTACTCAAAGCCACAGATGTGCACGCGACTGCAGCTATACAGCCACCGCGGCACGATTCCTACTACTAAATGGCAAGAACGATTTTACATCCTTGGGTTGCCTTTCGTTTCAGTCTCATCACGTCAAGTCTTAATCAGATCTTGGTGTTGATCAGAGTCATAGGAGCTCAAGTTCTTGCATTTGGTGCCAAGTTGGAGAGAGAGTATGATCGGAGCCCAGAACCGTCGACAAAAATACGATCTCTTCACCAGCCATAACGGACTTTCTGAAATTTCAACCCTTGAAGGTCACACCTTCCTGAAATCTCAGCCATCGACAAGCGGGATTTTTTCTTCCGGCGGCTGCGCTACATGTACCGAAATCTTTGAGAGACATTTAAAGTAAACATTCAGCCAATTTCCGGTGCGTCAGGATGTAGTTGTTGTGGCTTAGGTTGATCTGAGTGGAATTGATCTTAGGAATTCGACACGCGCCTGAAAAGTAGAGTGCCATTAGGCTCTTGTTCGACTCTGACTGATGCCTTCTTTCGACATCACAGATTAAGCGTCAGTCGTTCACTTGATTCAACACTCCATTTCAAGCTTCTGGGGCGTAGAGTAACCTTAGTACAGGCCATCGTACAGCTCAACATAGGCCAGTTCAGTGACCCCACGGGGTATCCAACAAGGCAATTGTTGCTATTATTATAGGTACTCTCATGGTGCTGGACTCCTCTTCCTTTTGCTCAACTAGTAGAGGTTTGTCCGCAGAGTAACTGCATGTTCTCACCGCATTGGCACACCAGTGTGGTGGTATCTTTCGCATGAACACTTATTCAAATAGCAGGATATGAGTAAGTATCAAAAATCGTTTACACCTGGATGAGCTCTGCTTCCAGCGCTACGTAAGGCGACGGCAAAAGCGCGTCATACCCACTGAATACGCTCTATTATAGTGGTGAGTCTGAAACCCAGGAGAGGGTACAGCAATGGAAATCAGTTCTGTTCTTCTAGGGCAGCGCAAGTATTTGTATCCTTCGATGACGCTGTTGCTCTTGAGGACAGTTCTTGCTGAAAATTGGAATGGTGGAGCATCGCACGATGCATCAACCCTCGCTGAAACACTTCATTTTCTACAGCGTACACGAGACCTTTGTGCGCAATGGATCAGCCAAGAATCGTTGGATGGGACAGAGTTCGCTCGCGTTCAGCAGCCACAACGCATAACAGCGCGACAACAACGACTTTCCCAGCTGAAATGGTCGACGAATGTGATATTTTGGCCACCATTTGCTGCGCGGCACCAGCGACCACAACTGAATGTTCCCAGTAACATCCACTCGACGTCCAGCAACAGTCATGATCATCACGCCGCAAGATAAGCGCCAGTTTTTCGCCCAGGACGGTGAAACTAGTCAAGTCATTCGTCTCCCTCCGGCCGATGTGGCCAGCCCAGTTGGTCCCAATCGGCGTGTCGGCAAACCATGGACCAAAGAGGACACACGAGCGGTTCCTCGAGGGGCTCCAAATGTTTCCGAACGGACCGTGGCGGCGCATCGCCAGCCATGTCGGCACGCGCACAAGCCGCCAAACCATGACCCACGCGCAAAAGTACCGCGAGCAGATCTCACGGCAGCTCCTGCCACGTGTCGTCGAAATGGCACCCGCACCCCTTACTGCAGTGATCGCTCAACCTCCGCGCTGTGTGGAGACACACCAAAGCGCGCATCTCGATGACCTCGATCTCGCGATTCTCTCTTCGCTTCTCGCCGACGTGGACGCTGCAAGTGACGACTCGTCATCGTCGTCAGAAAGCCAAGAGGACTTTTTCGGAGATATGATCAGCGACGATATGCTTCGGCTCTTGGCTCCGCTCGACAATCATGATCACGCAATGTCGCAATAGGCCCGTTCAATTCGGCGAATTTGGGATCGTACTGCACTGTGAACAATGCAAGTGGTCAGTGCCCATCGAGAAATGTCCAGTTCAGCCACCAATGAATCTGAAAGGCTCATGCACCTTCGATAATAAAGGCACCGCAAGCCGACGCGCACGAACACGACACGTCCTGTAATCAATTTGGGGTCGTGCAGCAGTGAGGGCCACTGACTGACTGTAGGCTCGATATATATATATATAATAAACTGTGAAACGAATTCCGCTGTACCAACAACGGAGTGCCCATGCGTGGGAGAGGTTATACTCCATGGCATGGCCGATCGCGACACTCTCAAGCGGGTGCCTTTCACTTTTTGGGGAGGCGATGCTGGTGTCGCAAACGCCGCGCACACTGGTGTCAACAGCACAACAAAACCAATATTACACTTGCATAGATTAGGCGGATGATATGCGAACCGGTCTGGGGTCTGACTTGGATTGGAGTTGTGACTGCTAGTCTACGTGGCCTCTCATCTATTAGACTCTGGATGTCAGAATCGTTACCTACGTTTACGATAAAATGAAGGACAAATCCAAAAATCATGCTCAACCTTTCGTGGTCAGTTTGGACCCGCTGCGAGGTTTCAACAAGTCGACTCACAAATAGAGTGCAGAGATGAGTTCGGCATCCACCCCGACGCCGCAACGCGGATTCAGGGTTCACTGTTTGAACCCCTAGCTAACCTCACACAGGCAGGGCAGTGCTCAGCCACAAAGAGACCGTTGTAGCCATTTCGTCATTTACGGTACGGAAGGACACACAAGACCGTTGGGGGCAGTGAGTCCTCCTTCACAGTATGCAACGGATAGAGTGGGCATGTGTTCAGGCGTCAAAGCAAAGTATCTTTTCGTTGATCCAGACTGAGATGGTCGACGAACATGATCTTTGAGTGGGGGGATTTCACATTGCAACGTTTCACCAACAATCACAATCGAATTTGCTCAGAACCAGCAACAAACGCCACCATCACGCCAACCAGCATGGCCATTACGGCAGAAGTCAAGCGCGAGTTCTTTGGCCAGGGCGGCATGTACAACGAAGTCATTCGCCTTCCGCCAGTCGATATTGCCAGCCCAGTTGGTCCCAACCACCGTGTCAGCAAGCCGTGGTCCAAGGAGGAGCATGAACGTTTCCTTGAGGGATTGCACATGTTTCCTAATGGACCGTGGCGACGCATTGCAACCCACGTGGGCACTCGCACGAGCCGCCAGACCTGAGCCGCCAGACTATGACTCACGCTCAAAAGTACCGCGAACGGATTTCACGGCTACTAACTGCGCCACTCAAGCACCAGTCCTCCCCGCCACCCACGTCGATTTCTGGCACACAGCTTTGTGTGGATGTGAATGAGTACGCGCTGTTTGACGATCTGGCTCTCGAGATTCTGTCTTGTCGTCTCGAAGACGGTGACTCTGCGAGCAATGAGTCGTCGCCGCCTTCGGATGGCCAGGACGACTTTTTCGGGGATCTGCTTGGCGGAGTCCGTGGTGACGACGATATGGTGTGGTTCTTAGCGGAAGTCGAAGTTGGTGACCATCCGGCGTCGCTATAGGATATCTACCCGACGCGTGTGTTGAATGCATGAGATTACAAATCCGAACATAACTCGAATTCATCACAGTCCTGGCCATCTCATAGCGACTATGGTTCTTACTATCAAGGCTACTAGTACTCTCCAACGATTCGTTCCTGTCGCGGCTACGCAGATGAGGAATGCGCCAATACGGAGGTGACAAGCACCTCTTCATCTCATTTATTTGCCTGGCATAGTGCTGCTCGGCCAGGAGGACCATCGCAACGCTTTTCGGTGGCCGTAAGGTTATACACTTCTTCTCAAAGTTGGAGACGCTGAAATCTCACTCAGTAACAGCCCGGTAAGATTTGCGTAATTGACAGTTCCACACAGTGTAAGACGACAGGCAGGCGCCTCATCACTCACTAAGTCGAAACGAAAGTTCAGATCCATTCGGCGTCCTTGTAAAGGTGCTGCGCAGCGGACAGCTGAGCTGTGCAGTGTCCATAACGAGTGTCCAAACAGTCAATCTTTGGAAAGCTAAGTACGTAATATGTGTGGTAGTTAAGTGTCATATTATCACACTGCACTGCCGTACACAAGTTCGACGAAGTCATCAACGCGAAACAATTTGAATTGGTTACTGAAGGAGCCGTTAAAATGCTCCTTCAGTAGTCAGTCTGGACCCATGGATAGGGTTCAACCAGTCCACCAAGAAATTAGAGTTCGTCAGGTTGCACTTTTTCGTTCGAGATTGTGCTAGTATGGGTCCCAGCGCCCATCCCCCTAATCCGGAGACTCTTGGGTCAGGGTTCAGTGGAATCATAAACGGGATTTACACCTTGGCACACGAGGCCATTGGCAAGAATCATGGACACGGATTGCCACCCACGTCGCCACACGTACAAGTCGCCAGACCATTACTCTCGCACAAACGTACCGATGTCATTTTCGGAGGTCCAGCTCTGTGCGGACGTGAACTCGCCCAGACTATTTGACAACTTCGACCTTGGGATCTCGGCTTGCCTTCTCGCCCAGACTATTTGACACCTTGGACCTTGGGATCTTGGCTTGCCTTCACGGCGATTGCAGTACGCAAAGGTTTGGCAACGTCTACTTTATATTAAATCTATCTTGCCTACGCTTCCTTATGTACGCATACGATTACTAACGATGCATCTTCATTTGCACAGCTCTCACACTTGTTTTGGTCACTTGCGATTTTGTTTTGAACGAATCGCATGGAACCACGACTTAGTACGGCGTTCACCCCCCATACATAGCGCACGGTCTGCAGTACCAGCTCCCAACATACTGACCTTTATTATTGGAACTACGGCGTTGTGCATCCAAAAGATTGGAAGATAACCTCGACGCGCGGCATCTGTCTCTGTTGAAAAGGTGGGAAAGGAACTAAAAGCCATATCGTGTGGCAATGTGAGCATGTTGTAATTTCACATGGGTGCTGAAAGCCAGTGTACTATTTGTGGTAGTATTAATAGGGTTGCCTATAGCGACATGGCGTGGTGGTCACCCACATCAAGCTTGGCCAAGAGCCGCAGCACATCGTGGTCATCACGGGCTTCACCCAGTAGGTCGCCGAAAAAGTCGTCCAGGCTTTCACACGAAGGCGATGAATCCTCGCTCGCTACTCCACTACCACCGAGAAGACACGAGAGTATTTCGAGATCCAAGTCGTCAAACAGATACGGCTGGTGCGTGTTCATGTCCTCAGGACCCTCAGACGCTGGCGTTGTCGAGGGTGACCGACGAGGCGACGGTGATGCTGACGATTGAATGCTGATCGGCGATACAAGGAGACGTGATATCCGTTCGCGGTACTTTAGTGCGTGGGTCATGGTCTGACGACTTGTACGCGTGCCCACGTGGGTCTCGATGCGTCGCCACGGCCCGTCTGGGAACATTTGAAGTCCTTCTAGAAACCGTTCATGCTCCTCTTTTGTCCATGGCCTGCCAACGCGTCGATTGGGACCGATGCGGCTGGCAATGTCGGCCAGTGGGAGGCGAATGACTTGGTTGGTTTCGCCGTTGT
>JAADVC010001232.1:0-11507 GCA_023334575.1 Pythium volutum | reverse complement strand
CCGAGGAGCGGAGCGGCGACTGGGAGCGA
Source organism: Pythium volutum (assembly GCA_023334575.1). Lineage (NCBI taxonomy): Eukaryota > Oomycota > Peronosporomycetes > Pythiales > Pythiaceae > Pythium > Pythium volutum. The sequence continues at coordinate 11,478 of JAADVC010001232.1, read as the reverse complement.
TAGTCCTGCACCAACAGACCAGAGGAGACGAAGACTGCGGCGGCACCGAGCGCATAGGCCGCAAACTTCTTGGCGCGGTGGGCCAGCGGGACCTCGCCGATCGGCGTGTACGTAGCCATTGAGAGTTGGCGGTGGGTTGGACGCTCGTACACTCAGTCGTGGTTGCCGGAACGTGGTGCTCTCAACGGCGGAGAAGCGCGCAGCGTGACCGGAGAAACCAGAGAAGATGTGTGTGGCCTGTCCATGCGTCTCCTGGATGGGCTCCCCGGGTGCTTGGAGTTTGGCGTTGGGAATGGAATGGAATGAGCAATGCTCGCGTATTGTACAGCTTCAGTACTGATATGCTCATTGGCCAGAGGCCAAGGGACCGAGGCGCGTCCGGACCATGCGCCGAGTCTCCTAATAGCGTTAGGTCATTTGGAAGGCGTAACAGGTCTGATCTGGTGATTGGGAGTCACCGTCATGCTGTGAGGTGGTTTTGGCGCGAAATCATTTGCCCTAATGTAGGACACACACAGTTGAGACCATCATTCTCGAAAAATTTGGGGCGGGGGAAGCTCGACACCCAAGAAGAAGGAACGCACGGCAAGAGGAAACCAAGGCGCAACATTTCAATGCGCAACATGCGCCACCAACGCTAGATACTTTATGATATGGAAGAGGGCTTTTACGACGCAGAGGAAGAGGAGAAGGCGTTACGTTCGGATTGTCATCCGGCCGTTTCGTCACCTGAAACCAAAGACGCTCGACGCGACTACTGGCGCCTCGACTGGTGGATGCTCGCATCGAGGCAAGTGACTATATAGATTTTCGGCGGATGGATCTCTATGAAGCCTGTGAGAACGGCAATGAAGAGCGCGTGGTCGAAGTGCTGGTCTATGGCGAGCACGGCCTCGCGTTCGGCCGGCGGCGTCGCCATCGGCACCACGCGCTTGCGAATCCCAACGCAGTCGCGGCCAACACCTCCTCTTGCAGTGCACGCCCCCGCGCCGTACGCGGTCGCATCGACGCACCGTCGCTGGCCGATGCGTTCGCGTTGGAAAGCACACGGCTCGCCGCGACGCTCGCCGCGTCGGCCAAGCAACTGCTGTCGCCACGGGACGTGTTGCGCACGCGCGGCACGGCCGGCCGCACGCCGCTGCTGGCGGCCTGCATGGGCGCGCAGCTCGGCGTCGTGCGATTACTACTGGGCGAGAGCTGCGTCGTCTATTTTACGAGCCGCGAACGGCACGAAACCGAGGCGTTCTTGCAGCCGCTCGCGGCCGAGTACGCGGCCTTTGCCGAGACGCAACCGCAAGACGAACATGCGACGAGTGACGCGTACTTTTGCGTCACGATGACCGAGAAGCCCGACGGCAGCGGCAGCAGCAATAGCGGCAATAAGACTCAGCGTGTGCCGGTCGCGACCGTGCGGTTCCCGCCGGCGTACGCTGTCGCCTCGCACGATCTGCTCGATGGCGTGACCCACGTTGACGACTTTGGCAACACGCCGCTGCAGTGCGTGAGCTGCTTTGGCTGCGGCACGAGCGAGACCCACGTGGACGACGGACTCGCACTCGCGCGGCAACTGCTGCGCCACGGCGACCAGCCCAACCTGCCCAAGATTGCCAACCAGTGGACGCCGCTCCACTGGGCCGCGTACCACGGCAACCACGAACTGTGCTGCGTCCTGCTGGACCCGGACAAGGCGACCACGGACGACGCGGACAAGGTGGCGACGGCATCGTCTGCACCGCTCGGCAAGACCCAGCTTAGTATCCCGCTGCTGGTCAACAGCGCCAACCTGTTTGCGGCCGACGTTGCCGGTCGTCGCGGACTCGCGCTCGCCAAGGAGATGCGCGCGCTGCGCACTGTGCCAAGTGGAGACCGCGACGAGTACGCGCGCTGGCGGCTGCGGCTCGACCACGTGACGACGCTGCGGCTCTTTACGCGCGAGTTTTTAGAGAATGCGACGTCGCTCGTGCGATACGTCCACGAGATGAACGCGCGGATGCCGCGGCAGCTGCTCGGTGACAAGGACACGACCACGCGCCATCGTCGCCGCCAAGGCCGCCGTCGGTTGTTTACGTGTGCAGACGCGATCCGATACGGACAGCACCTGCTCTACTGGATGGGCTGCTTTGGGATGGAAGATGACGTACGCGCGCTGTTGGAGATGGCACTGGAGATGCCCACGGATCTCGCCGCTAGTCTGGACACGGGGGGCCCAGCGAAAGCGGCGACCGGTGCGTTCACTGTTGTCCACTTGCGGCCGCTGTACGTGTGCTCGTGCGAAGAGGACAAGCGCCAGTCCGTGCTCCACGCCGTCGCGGTCCACGGGCAGCAGGGCATCGTACAGCTACTGCTGAGCCAAATGCTGTACGAGCAACAGCATCCGCAGTCGGCCGCCAACATATCACCAACGCTGCAATTAAAAAAGACGGAACGCCAAGTCGCTGCAGCCAAGAAACGAACGTCGATCGTTGCGCCGTCCTCGCCTACGAGTCTGCTAACCGATGGCGTGGGCGCCAGCGACCAGGACGACCCGACCAAACTAGACGTGGTGCAACTCGTAGCGATCGGCTGGCGCAACTACCGCAACGAGTCGCCGCTGTTTCTAGCCGTCTTATATTTGCGTGACGATGTGGTCACGACGTTCCGATCGTGTCTCTCGGCCGCGAGTCTCGCGTGGGAACTCTCCAACTGCAACGTCGAAGGATCTTTCATCCACCACGTCGCGAGTGAATCGGCGCGACACACGCTCGGTGTCGTCGACACCCATCAGCAGCACCACCAACAACACCGACTGAACCACGCCGAGTACGTCATGCTCTTTGACGGACTCACAAAGCGGCCGTTCAAAGAGTCGCTGCTCGAGGCCATGCGCGAAGAAAGCGTCGTCGCGCCGTCACTGCGCGTCACGCCCGTGGGCCACAAACTCACGCCGCCGTCTATGTGTGGACTCGTTGGTAGTACTTGCACCGACTATGTGGTCGTCGGCGCGACCGACACGGTGCTCGTGAGTCACGCACAGTTTTTGCAACTCAAGATCAAGCACCGCGGGTCCACGTTGCGGTCCAAGTACAATGCCGCGACGCCGCAGCTCTTTGAGCCGTTTCGCTCGCTACAGCGGCAGCAAGTCGTGCTGGATATCGTTCAGAAAAATGTGAATCTGCAAAAGCATCTCCAGAAGAAGAATCTTCAAGCCGTCTTCCCGCTCCACGATGTGTCGGGCTGCAAGAACATTATGCGCCATTGGGTGCGGTCCGATGATGGCCAGCACAAGATCTTCCAACCATTTGTGGGTAACTCGCTGTCGCAGTTTCTGCGCGAGCGCCGCACGCACCAATACGAGATGCTCTGGCCGCTGCTCACGTACTTTGGCGAAAAGCACGCGTTCTACTATGCGTTTCTGCTGTTTTACACGGTCTGGCTCGTCGTGCTCGCCGTGCCCGGTGCATTGTGTCAGGTCGCCTATTCCGTCGGCCATACCAAGTACGTGTCTCCTCTGTTTGCCGTGTTTACGTCGCTCTGGGCAACGCTGTTTGTCGAGCGTTGGAAGCGCAAGCGCAGCGAGATCCAGTCGACGTTTGGCAATTTCAAGCGTAACCGCAGCGAGCAGGCGCCGGCGTTCTACGGCGACTTCCAAGTGGACGCGCCCGAGCGCGGTGTCGTGGACACGACGTTCCCCAAGTCGCTCCAGCTCGCGCGCATCTACGCTGGCCTCCCGTTGCTTTTCACGATGGCCGGACTCGCGGTCGCCATCTTTATCGGCGTCAAGCTCAACGCGTCCTCCACCGCGATTCTTCACAACGTATTCCCGTGGATGCCCGCCCAGGTCTCGGCGTACGTCATCCCCGTGCTCAATGCCGTGAGTATGCTCGTGCTCGACACTGTCTACACACAGGTGGCCCTCGCACTCACGCAGTGGGAAAACCACCGGACGGTGTGGGAGTTTGAGTCGATGCTCGCGACCAAACTCTTTTGGTTCAAGTTTCTCAACGCGTTTCTCTCGCTCTTTTGGGTCGCATTTGTGGACCGCGACGCACCGGCACTGCGCAAGCAGCTCGTGATCATCATGGGCGCGCGCCAGATCTGGTTTGTGATCCAGCGCAGCATTTTCCCGCTCCTCTCGGTCGCGCACGCGTGGCGCAAGGCCGGATTCATTCTCGGAAAAGGAAGCAGCAGCAGTGGCGTTGGGAGTGTGCCCCCTCCAGCAGGTGGAGGCGAGACGACGCCGCCGCGACATCGGTCTTGGTTTTCACTTACGCATGAGTGGTACTATGCCGAGATGTCGACGCCAGCCGCGACTGCCGCCGATGAGGCCAACGCGACGCCACCTCCGATCGTGTTGCTGCAAGAACTCATGAAGCCGTCCGATTTTTTGCTGGGCAAGCAAATGGAGGTCGTGCTGCACTTTGGGTACATCACCATGTTTATATCGGTGCTGCCCATCGCGCCACTGCTCGCGCTTGGCAGCGTCGTCTTGAGCACGCGGCTCGACGTCGCGTGCTGCACGCAGGCCAAGCGCCGCCCGCGCTTCGAGAGCGAGACGGAAGTGTCGACGTTTATGAGCATTCTCGAGTTTATGAGCTTTGCGGCCGTGGCCGTCAACTCCGCGGTGCTCTTCTTCACGACCATGGACGACTTTGACAGCCTGCTCGTGGCCGCAACGTCTCTGTGGCAGTCGTCTTTGGATTCATCCGCCACTGGGTTTTATCTCAAAAAGCTCTGGGTGTTGCTCGTGCTCGAGCATGTTGTGCTGGGCCTCAAGGCGCTGCTCTCCCTCACGATCGACGACGCCGCGACGTGGGTCCAAAATGACGAAGACCGCCAGGACGACGAGGCCCAGCAGACTGCACAGCTCGAGCGCGCGCGGCGCAGCGTTCGTCGCGTGCCATTGGGAGAAGAAGAGAGTCTGCTATTGGAGGCAGCCGCGTCGTCATCTTTCACGGACGATCCGTTGGAACGAGAGCCAACAACGTTGACCAAAGTCGTCGCCGAAAAATACGAGCGCGCGGTCCGCGAGCGTGACGCCGCGGTCGAGCGAGCACGAAAGCTGGAGCGCGAACTCAGCGCGTCTCGTCAGCGACTGGAAGAACTGATGGCTGCAAAGCCAACGGACGCCACGCCATTGATATGCTCGTCGGCTTATAGTGCACTGTTGTCGTTGCCTCCGCTCGTTCCACCGCCTTCACGGCGTCGCAGCTGCTGGATCTGCTTCTTGCTGCACGAGAGTCGCGCGACTGCGGCGCAGAAGCGGTGCCTTTCGTGTCGCCAGTTCTTTTGTGCAGCATGCGACGAGACGGTGCATCTTGATGATCTCGGCGTGCGCGAGCCCAAACACTTTCGTGTCAGCGTCACCAGAACCGGCAAAACGTCAGAAAGCGAGAACGACGTGGGCGAGCCAGTTGCTGCAAACGCATTACCAGATCGGACGGAGCAAGAGGTGGAATTCTCTACAGAGCTGCACAATCTACTCACGGAGTATCTGTCGCACGACGAACCCGTTGGTCGTGAGGCGGTGGAGACGCTGGCTCGCCGTTGCGTGGGCAACGAGCTGCTCGTGGTTCGCTTTCTTCGCAACACGCAGCGACGACGCGCGTTTGAGTTTGATCGATTGACGCAAAAGACAGACATGGAATGAAAACGTGAACTCGTTTTTTTCTATGGACAGCATCCTAGCCTTCCAGTACGCGGTCGTGGGCGAGAAAGTACTCGCGCATGACCTGAATGTCGGCGGGCGCGGTGCGGCAGCAGCCGCCAAACACGCGCGCGCCGGCGTCGTACCAATTGGACAGGTACTTGTGCCACGGCGTCGAACCGTTGTGGGCCAATTCGGTCGGCAGCCACGTTTTGTTGACGGCGTCCCAGCCTTCGCCGCTGTTGGGGTACGCGAGCTTGGGCGCCTCACTCTCAAAGCCGCGCAACAAACTCTCGACGTGCTGCGGCGCCGAGCAGTTGATACCGACGGCCAGCAGCTGCGTCGGGTTCTTGAGTTGTTGCAGCAGCGGCGTGAGCTTGGCGATGGCGTCACCATTGTTGAGCGACGCGCCGTCGCGACACGCGACCGCGATCATGGCGCGCGCGTGCGGAAACTCGTTGAGCAGCTCGACAAACGCTGCGACCTCGTCGAGACACGGGATCGTCTCGCAAATGACAAAGTCGACGTCGGCATGGTCGGTGAAAAACGCAAAGCGATGGCGGTGCCACGCCGCGAGCTCCGTGACCGACTTGCCATACTCGCCGCGGTATTCCTGTTTCATACAATAAAATCCGTTTAGAACTCGGGGGGTTTCCAGCCGCGTCTCTCAATCGCAATTCCCTCAACGCACCGATCCGTCGGCGAGCGCGGCACCGTAACAGCCAAGACTGCCGGCGACGAGTGGCTTGACGCGCGTGGTGTCCGTGTGCTGGAGCGACCCCCACGCGTCGTCACGCGCGATCGCCGCGAGCGCAATGCTCTTGGCATAGAACGGCTCCATGTCACTCAGCGTCGCGGCCTCGCGCTCGCGCTGGAAACCTTCGAGCGACGCCTGGTAACTCGCGGTCGTGGCCGCATCGGCACCGGCGAGAAAGTAGTTTTTGTGGACGGTCGTGACCACCTCTTGCACGTCGGCAAAGCGGTCGAGCAGCAGCGCCGCCGACCAGAGACAGGTCTGGCTCAGGTCCACGCGTGGGTCTTTTTCGAGTTCGGTGGCCTGGCCGCCGTCCAGCAGCAGCACGCGGCCGCGCTGGAGCTGCGCACGCAGGGCGTCGACGGGCTTGGGGCTGGTGGTGCTCGCACTCGGCATGTTGCTCTGTGGGTGGGTCGTCACGCGGGACGAGGCGAGGCAAGACGGACGGACGCGCAGAGGAGACAAAGGTTCAAGGGTGACGCGAACGAGTGGTCGTTGACGATTGGCTTATTGGGTTCGAAATGGGTACAGTCACTAAAATGGGCCAGTAGCTCCCTTAGAAGAATGACGTGTGATTGCGCAATGTGGTACTGTGTCATCGAAGCCTCGTTTTAGTGACGCTGAGGTGGTTAAATTGATTTTGACCACTTCAATATGGCCAAAATGATTTCGCCCACTTCACATAGGGGCAAAACTTATGAAGCGGTCACGGAGCCGATGGCGTTGTGCAATAACTCGTGTAACTAGCGTCCACCGTGGGCGAGAAGACGTCCAACGTTTTGCAAACCTACCGCTGTTGAGAAATCAGTGTTCCGGGTAGAAATGGCAAATCCAACGTTGGCTGTGCGCCACCAACATCACACTGTACTCGGGATTCGTCTCTGGGTGGTGGCGAGACTTATTCGCGGAAAATTACGCTTCGCATGTGGTCGAGCGTCACGCTATTCTCAAGGACGATGGATCGTCTTCAGTCGCTTGGACCTTCGTGCGTGTGCCAAATAGGATGGATGCGGACTGTCGTTTCTAATCACTAGGTTACAGTACGCTAAATAGCCACCCCCCCATGAGACTCTCTGGGAGCCTGGATGCGAAAGAGAAAAGAGTTGGCCGCGTATTAATACGTGCCAATCACTACTGTACCATGGTGCTGCCAATACCGGACTTCTCTGCACGCTGGTCACCATGCTAAGGTACAGTACGGTACCAATGCGTTGCGCAGTTACTTATCGAACTTTCGTGGGCATGGCGCCGATGCATGAATCGCGTGACTACGTACATTGCAATATCGATTGGCCTGCTTGTGGTCGACGAGACAAAGAAGAAGGCGAAATGACGCCAACAGTGGTCGGAGTTTTCGTTCGGACTGGTGGTGATGAACTGGATACAGTCACTAAAAGGACCACAACGCAGGACAGTACCCACCAATTGCGCAACGAAAAGGAGTCAGTCTGAGTCACTCTCTCGGGGGAGCTGCTGGCGGTGGACGAAAATTTCCGCCGTGGCTTCCTGAAATTTGCGGGACGAGGTGACGAGCCGTGGGCGTCGTCATGGTCCCACGGGCAACTATTCTACTGGAGTACTGTACTGTAGTCTACAGTGTAGAAGCACTCGTCCTGGAATCCGGTCCTCCCGTGCCAAGAGAAACGCCGCCGTCGAATGATTCGCGCGTGACGGACGGCTCGAATTTTTCGAGCGTCCCACACGCGAGGGAATGGAGGAGGACCAGTGGATTTTCCGCAACTTGATTTGTTGGACGCCAGGCCGCGGCGGCGGACTAAAATTTTCCCAGCCTTGCCGCACTTCCCTCTATCTGGATACTGTACAGTCCGGAAAACAGCGTGTTGCCAAGAAGGGAAAAGTGCGGCAACACAGGCGTGCGAAATTTTGGCGGACGCGGCCACGCACTACTGACTGATTTGGCTGGCTGGGGCTGAAAAGCTGAAGGGGGCTGAAGGGTGGGCTGAAGAGCAGTCAGCCGAGACGCTCACTGTGCGATTCGCCTCGGACGCCTCAAGTCAGCCACGCTACTAAGCTACCAACAACCAACGACCAACGATGGGCGCGGCCACCGAGACCAAGCCGCTGCTGTCGTCGCCGCTCAAGCCGGCCAAGCTGCCCGCCAAGCAGACCAACGCCAAGGTCGACGACAATGCGCCGTCGACAATCTGCGGCGACGCACTCTGGTCACCCAAGGCCATGTACACGATCTTCAACATGGGCCAGTCGGCGTTCATCAATTACATTGCCGTCTTTTTCGAGCACACGGCCATGTTTTCCAAGTTCCAAATTGGCATTTTGCAGACACTGCCGAGCATTTGCTCGATCATTGGACCGCCGTTTTGGTGCGCGATCGCCGACAAGTACCAGAACCACCGCGTGATCCACATTATGAGTATTTTGACCGGCGCGCTGCTGCTCTGGTCCGTGCATCTCACGCGCGACTTCCCACTCACGGTCGTGCTCATTACGCTGGGCAATTTCCAAATGGCGCCGTCGGGCTCGCTGCTCGACCACGCGATTCTCGACATGATTTCCAAGTATGGCGGCGAGTACGGCAAGCAGCGTCTGTTTGGCGCCGTGGGCTATGGTGCCGGCGCGTACGTCGCTGGGCTCGTGGTCGCGGCCAGCGGCATTGCCTGGGCGTTCAACTTGTCGCTCGCGTTCTCGCTCATGTCACTCTTTGTGCTGCGCCAGATCCCCGTGCTGAGCCACCACGACGACGAACCCGAGGCCGAGACCAAGGGCGGCAAGCCGCTCGAACGCAAGGCCTCGTTCTCGCAGGCCATGGCCCACTTGGCGCGCCAGACCGACGTGCTCGTGCTCATGGGCACGGTCTTTCTCATGGGACTCATGTTTGGCGTGCTCTCGAGCTTCTTGACGTTGAACCTGTACAACCTCTCGGGCGGCAATGCGCAGATCATTGGCATTGCCATCATGTGCGAGACGACCTCGGAACTGCCAGCCTTCTTTTACTCGCAGCGCATCATCGATCGATTAGGGACAGTGAACGTGCTGCTCCTCTCGATTGCCGGGTACGCGCTGCGCATCACGTACTACGCGTTCATGACCAACCCGTGGAGCGCCATCCCATTTGAGTTTCTCCACGGCCTCACCTTTGGCATTGCCTGGGCCGCCACTACACAGTATCTGTACAAGGCGTCGCCACGAGGTGCTGAGGGAACTATGATGGGGCTGCTGAACGCTGTCCAGAACGGCGCTGGCCGTGGCGCCGGCACGCTCATTGGCGGCTACTTTTACGAACACTATGGTGCGCGCACGATGTGGCTCGTCACGGATCTCGGTGTGCCGCTGTCGCTGCTGGGCGTGTTTGCGTTTGCGTACCTGAAGCAGCAGGAAGATGTTGAGCACCAGCCGGCAGAGGAAGAGGTGCTGGAATTGGCCGAGATCTTTTCTCCACACATGGCTGCGCCACTGCCGCTCACGTCGCCGCGCTACGAAGAGGCCAAGGTGAAGGAACAAGGGTACGAGGCTGTGTAAGTGAGGAGCTATGTGCTTCATTGTACTGCATTAGTGGATGGATACCTGTTTCTTGTTCTGTTGATAAAATGACAAAAATTGTTCTTTGATCCATGACTTTACGAGAACATTCTCTTCTTTCGGAGAGTGTTCTCTGCATGCATGCTAATAGATGGGGGCAATAGATGGCGGTGATCGTGGTTGTGGATTTGCACACCGTGGTCCACTTGGGGACGCAGGCGTCCACGGGTTGTGGAGCAAAGGGCAACCCTGTGCACCCGTGTCACTATCTGATAGACGTTGAAGTGCGCAAACCACTCAAAGTGTCCGTCATTCAAACGAGGTTCAGCCGCTGATTCTTTCGCGGCGTCAACCTCGCTGCTCGCACTGCCCAACCGGCCCTTTTTGGCGCCTGTCCACCCGGACCTCATACTGGTACTACAGTATTCCTGGTTGTCCGGGAATCGAAGGAAGGAAAATGTGCGGTCCTCTCGCTGTCCTCGCCTTTTACGGCTCAGTATCTCCATCGCGTCGAACTAACGGCCATGGGCACAAAGGAGACGCGGCCACTGCTCAAGCCGTCGGCCACGGCGCCGTCCACAGTCTGTGGCGATGCGCTCTGGTCGCCCAAGCTCATGTACACGATCTCGAGCATGGGCGGCTCGGCCTACCTCAACCACCTCACCGTGTTTTACGAAAACGCGGCCCAGTTTTTAAGTTCCAGATTGGCATCTTGCAGGCGCTGCCGTGCATTTGCTTCATTGTCGGCTCGCCCTTTTGGTGTGCACTCGCCGACAAGTACCACAACCACCGCGTTGTCCACGTGTGCAGCGTTGTGAGCGGCGCCACGCTCATCTACGCCATTTCGAGTTCGCGCAGCTTCCCCATTACACTTGCGATCGTCGTGCTGACCAACTTTCTCATGTCGCCGTCCAGTTCATTGCTCGACCTCGCCGTGCTCGATATGATTGCCAAGCACGGTGGTGAGTACGGCAAGCAGCGCTTGTTCGGAGCGGTGGGCTTTGGCGCGGGCGCGTACGCCGCCGGACTCGTGGTCGCCGCTGGTGGCATCGCCTGGGCGTTAAACATTTGAGCATTGTGCTTTTGCTCGGCTCGCTCTTAGTGCTGCGCCAGATCCCCGTGCAGGGCAGCCACGACCACGACCACCAATACGAGCACGAGGCCGAATCCAACGGTGGCAAACCGCTCCAACGCAAGCCGTCATTCACGGAAGCCATGCGTCAGCTCGCCAAGAAGACGGACGTAGTCGTGCTCATCGGTGTAGTCTTCCTCATGGGGCTCATGTACGACGTGCTCTCGAGCTTCTTGACGTTCAACCTGTACAATCTATCGGGCGGCAACGCGCAGATCATTGGCGTGGCTATCATGTGCGAGACGACCTCGGAACTGCCAGCCTTCTTTTACTCGCAGCGCATCATCGATCGATTAGGTACGGTCAACGTACTGTTACTGTCCATCACGGCCTATGCACTTCGAATCACGTACTATGCATTCATGACCAACCCGTGGAGCGCCATCCCATTTGAGTTTCTCCACGGCCTCACCTTTGGCATTGCCTGGGCCGCCACTACACAGTATCTGTACAAGGCGTCGCCACGAGGTG
>JAADVC010001231.1:0-11516 GCA_023334575.1 Pythium volutum | reverse complement strand
CGCAAATTTTGTTTCTTGTGTCCACGATCGCGTCCCACCACGGCGACTCTACGAAATTCATTCGTGCGCACGGACGAGTCTTCCACAGTATTGATGTCACGTCTCGCATCCCGCCAAATACTGGGCGCCATGCACATTCCCTTGGCGCGTCTGAATGTTTCGGCTCGTCTCATCCAGCGTGATCCAAACAGAGATACTCAGATTCCCAGATCTGAGATCACGATCTTCGATCGCTGATTGGCTTCAAAGTGATCTCAACTCAGATCCCTTCAACCCAGCTGTCAACGATTTCCGACCAGCTCTTTCTCATTTTCCGCTGGCCGTCGAGACCACGGCGCTGCCTCTATTCACAGTCAGCATGATACGGAAGCGCGATGAGCACCGTGGCGAAAGCGGTCCACAGGGATGTGCAAATTGTCCACACGCATTCTCTACTACTATAACCAGACGTCAACGCCCCACCGCAGCTCGCTCGACAAGCCGCAGCCCGTGGCGTTCATGCGCGACTCGATGCACGACTCCAAGATGTTGTCCCATCGCCGCAGCCTCGAGAAGGTCTTCGTGATGGAAAACGAAGACGACGGCGCCACGCACGAGGCCGAGGAGCCCAAGAACAAGCGGTTCCTCTGCTGGTGGCTCACCAAGAGGCACCGGCTCGCCGCTATTGTCGGCATTTTGCTCGTTGTATTGATCGCTGGCCTGCTCGTGCTGTTCGTGGGCGTCGTGCCGTCCATTTTCCAGCAAAACGTCGACCATGTGCCCTTGCGGGTCAACTATATGGAAATCAAGTCCATGACGAGCGACGGCCCGTCCAACAAAATGGACGTCGAGCTCAACATCCGCGTCGAGGCCAATGCCTCGGTCAGCTGGACGATTTACGCCGCGCAGGCCACGCTCTATTATCAGGACAAGCCCTTTAGCACCGTCACGATGCCGGCGCAGAAACTTATGAGTGGCGTGAACGCGTTCGACTTGGTGCTTCGCAACGATGCCATCATCATCGACCGAGCCGTGTTTTCGCGCACTCAGCAAGGCACTGATCACGGAAACGACCGTGGCGGTCGATGCACGCGCACGCGTGCGGGCTCGCGCCCTGGGCATGTCGTATGGCGATCTCAAGCTCGAGCGTACGTTCATGATCAAGGTGTTCATACTAGCGGCCGCGGCAGCCACATTGACGAAGACACCATAGTGCACTACTGTATAGCTGAAGTTGAAACGGAGACTGCAACGGATCCAGTACAGTACCTATTGAACTATTTGGCTACCTTCACGGCAGCATCAATATGGATGCGAGCGTCACTCGCCTTTGTCGTACAGTGCACAAGAATTCGAGGAGCATCGAAAAAGACCCTTATTGTGTAATAGCGTAACACAGTCCGTGTGCAACAGCTGTACTAGTAGCTCGTACGCCATGGGAACGACAAGATCGCATTGCGCGGCCAGATAATGTACAGTATTTTTTTCTGGTCGGTCCGTGTGGCTGACGATTTCCATGCACCGCCGTCTCCCAAGCGGTTACTCTCCGCGGCGTCCAGCGCACACGTTTCTAGAGGAGAAGCAAACCAGATCCCGCCGCTTCACGCGAGGTCTTTGTACAGTACACCCAACAAACGCTTTCTATGGCAATACAGTAAAGATGAGCAGCGCCTGGTGCTAGTGTAACTACGAAACTGTTGATGCTGTGGGCTGTTTCGATCGAAATGGGGCAATGAAGGCGCGCCTCAGATATCCTCCTTGGTGCCAAGGCGGACATGATCGTATCGGGTATGCGCATTAGCAAAGCGGCACTAATAATCGTCAGCATCCCTGCAATCCAGAGCTGCAGGCGATCAACTCTATTATCTAGAGGCTCCTTGGAAGGCCACGTCCGTCGAAGCAGCGCTTGATTGGTCCACGTGACCAGAGGAAGCCAGATGGAATTGACAAGACCGTCTCAAGGTAAACGCTGTTGCTCCAGCTAACTATATAGCTTACCGTGCTGTATGTCTCTCTACCGCGTGGACCTGCCCCACCTAGACGTTGTGGGGTGGCACACGCGTGGTTGGATCACCCATTGTTCAATTCGCCTCGCAGTGACCACGCCACTCGACAAAATTCTCTCAAAGTCCACAATGTCCCGCCGCGGATCCATCGAAGTGAAGCGGCAAGCGGACATGGCGCGCGACTCGATTGTCGAGAAGAACGAGAAGGTGTACGTGATGGAGACCGAGGACGGTGTGACGCTCGACGGCACCACGCGCAAGCGCTTCTTCTGCTGGACAATCACCAAGAGGCAATGGATCGCTGCACTGATCGGCCTGGTGCTAATTGTGCTCTTGGTCGTGCTGCTCGTCATCTTTCTCGTCGTCGTGCCGGAAATTTTCCAGAGCAATATCGACAAGGTCAAGCTGACGCTCAATCACTTGGATATCAAGAGCTTCTCGACCGTTGGCGACGTCAACAAGGTAGATGTCGAGCTCAGCATCCATCTCGACGTGGACGCGTCCACGAGCTCCGACATGGACCCAGCGCAAGTCGAGCTCTACTACGACAACAAGCCGTTCACGTCCGTCTCACTCCCCCAACAGCACCTCGACAGCGGCGTGAACTCGTTCGATGTCGTCATCAAGAACGAGGCCACGATCACGAACGCCGCAGTGTTTCGCGCACTGAGCCAGAAGCTGATCACGGAAAAGCAGGTCGATGTCGGCGCACGTGCGCGCGTCAAGATCCACGCCAAGGGGCTCAGCTATGGCGATCTCAAGCTGGAACGCCAGCTCGCGATCCGTGGGCTCTACCAGTTCAGCGACCCGGCACCAGTGTTCAACAGCATCAACCTCACCGAGTGCACCGACACGGCGTACAAGATGGTCATCAACGTCACGCTCGACAATGAATCTCAGGTCGGCATTGGCGGCATCGGCGCACTCAACTTGAGTGTGTACAACCAAGTCGGATACCTTGGCCAGGCCATCACGATCGACTCGGAGGGTATTCCACGCGGCCCAACGCCGACGCTGCTGGCGCTCACGATCGCCAAGAACGCCCACGCGTTTCCGGCACTGATGGCGGGCATGCTCGCGCTGGATTCACAAATGTACGCAACGGGCGACCACCCGTTCGCCAACAAGGTCGCGCTGCTCGCGGACGGGTTCACGAAGCTCAACGTCAGCATGAAGTACGTCGACGGACTCAAGAAGGTCACGTTTAACCCCAAGTGCGACCTCACGGCGCTGCTCGCGGCCGCGACAGCGACCAACACGACCACGGCCTAACTACTAAATTTAGTTGAGGTGAATCTGCGACTTGTGTATGTTATTCACACGTCGCATATTGAGTAGTTTCAACCAATCCAATGCGTTCCCTCCAAATCTGAGTCTGAGTCTTTGCGCCACGTTCCAGTCATTTTTTGGCGCGACAAGCTCACTTTCGCCAAAAGAGACTTTCGCACAAACATGAAGCGCGAACGCGACGAAGCCGAAGACGCTACCGCTGTGCCAGCAGCCACGGACACCAAGAAGACACAGACTTCGCAGACGAAGGACAATGGCATTGCGGCACTGCCGACGTCGGCCCTGTTGCTCGTGTGGAGCTACGCCGTGGCCATGAACCTCAGCGACGACGTGTGCGCCAACGCCGAGCACCAGCTTTTCCAGATGAGCGTCCACGACCTGCAGCTCGTGTGCCGCTCGTGGCGTGAGACCATGCAAGAGATTTCGCGTGAAAAGCTGCGCGGCGTCGCGCTACTCGACGTGGTCGAGGCTGCAAACGCCCACGGCGACGCGACCACGCCGCTCGTGCTCACGGCCGCGCCATTTGACCCCACGACGCCCATCACGGACGTGCGTGTCGCCATGGGCGACATCATTTCGGGTGCAGATGTCAACGACCGAATTATCTGGTCGGAGGATGAGCAGCCACTGATCGCAGTCTGTGTCCAGCGCGACCGCGCCTTCCACAAGACCCAGCCGGAGATTGACTGGGAGGCGACGCTCCAGCCGTACGGCGCCACGATCACACGGCTCGATCTGTCGCGCATGCTGCTGTACACGACGCACGTGGGTCGGTTGTTGCGCGCGGCCGCGACGCTCTGCCCCAACGTCAAGTCGCTTCTTCTCCCGCCAAACGAAAAGAAAATGTACAAGAACGAGGACATTCGGGTGGATAACATGGACGCACTAAGCGCAGCCATGAAGGCCTGGCATACTAGCAACGGCGGACTCACGCATCTGCGTGTGCCGTATCTGGGCGTGAACAACCTCGTCAGCTCGGTCAAGTTTGTGAACGACGTGGCGCAGTACTGCCCCGAGATTCAACATCTCGACGGCTGGCGGTTCACGTTCATCGAGCAGGCCAACCTCGAGTTTGTGACGTGTGACGACTTTTTGCTCAGCCCGCCCGAGCTGCTGGTGAAGCTCTGGACGACGTGCACCAAGCTCACGTCGTTCAACACGGTCGTCTTTCCGTTCATCGAAGAGGTGTACGGCGAGCTCGGCGAGGTCGAGAAGCCCGCGCTGGAAGATTTGGTGCTGAGCTCCAACTCGCTGCGGTCGAGTCTGGCGGACGGAATGGACTCTGAGTTGTTCCAGTCCATCACGGCACAAGTGCCGGCGCTTCGCTCGCTCCTGATGATGTGGGGCGACGCGAGCGAAGACGAATGGAGCGCCAACGATGCGTTCGACGACGCGTTCTTTACGGCACTCGCGACCAACTGCCTTCAGCTCGAAAAGCTCAACATCAAGAGCTTCACACATCTCGAAAAGATATCGGTCGCGTCGCTCGAGGCTCTTTTCAAACTGCCGCATCTGAAGGAGCTCTCGATCCGTCGCATGGTGGACCTCGACGACTGCTTTCTCGAGCTGCTCAGCAAGCGAATGCAAACGAAAAAGGGGCTACGCATGCAGCTCACGGTCGTGAAGATTCGCGACATGATCTGGAAGGTGCTCTCGCTGATCGCCAGTATGAAACCGGAAGAATTGGTCGGCGTGTCTCTGTCATTGTCGCTCAAGACCCGCGAGGCGTTTGGATTTAAGCTCGCCGAGGGCGACGACCAGAACGCGCGCTGCCACGAGAGCGACCAGGTCCAGCAACTCTTTGAAGAGATCAAGTGCATCCATGGGTCGAGTGTACGCGTGCATCTCCACACAACACTTCCGTCGGACACGCACGACTCCAAGTGTGTGCAGTTTGACAGTCTCGAGCTGAGCATTAATGACCCGCAGGGCTTTTGCTGCACGCGTGACAAGGCCGTCGAGTGCGGCATGGACGACGTCGAACAGGAATTGTGTGGCGATGCTGTCCGCGCTGACGGCGTGTTTGAACGTGACCCGGCCGGTGTGTTGGAAGACTTGGAGTACCTCACATACCGGATGCAGAAGCGGCCGCGAAAGCTATTTTACCCAGAGCTTTTGTCGGACGATGAGGACGACGACGGAGAAGACGGCGAGTTTGACGACGAGTTGGATAGCGGCTTTGATATGGGAGGCATGGTATTTGCGGACGGCGACGACGACGAAGATTTCGACGACGACGACGAAGATGATGAGGATGAGGACGACGACGACGCCGAAGGAACTGCAGGCGATATCTTTGGCGACGGTGAGGAAGATGATGACGACCAAGATGGCGAGGAAGAGTAAAACAATGCAAGTATCTGTGGATTGAATACCATGTACCCACGTCCAGTCATGCCTACCACGCTCGACCGTGCCGTATTCGCCCAACTTCACCAGTCTCAGTTGATGAGCAGCCGCAAGCCTCTGATCGCCCCGTCGTCCTCCCTCAAATCGATATCGAGGCACCTGATGCTCGCCACGTGCTTGCGTTGAATGTCGTTGACAAGGTCCCGTAACTGCTCATAGGACCATTTCGGTTGCCGTAGACCTCCGTTCATATTGATGTGGTAGCGGAGTCGCCTGTAGGCGAGCGTAGTGGTCGCAGCTTGCTTTAGAAACGCGAGAAACGCCGGAACCATGCCATTGTCGTCGACCCCTTGGCCAATATACATCTCCAGATTTCGCGCGCCTCGCTTTGGCAAGTGCTCAAACAACTGCACCAACATGTCGCGCTCCCGCCTCGTCTTATCGAGCACGATCTTGTCCAGCCATTGTGCGCTGGCGAACGCGCTGATGCCGACGGCACTCCGGAGCGGGAGCTTGGATACCATGCGGACTGCCTCGAGCTGCGGACAGTGGAGAGCCATCAGCTGCGCCAGTGTGTCGACTCGTGTGGTGGTCCCATTGCAGTGCGTCTTTCAATTCCGCCACAAACCGTGTGAACGCCGCGAGAGCAAACGCGGCACAAGTGCCGCTGCAAGGCACCAGCGCGTGCATCACAGAGCACGTTGTCGACGCAGCCTCGAGTACCGGGCCGAGTGGATCGTGCGATCCTATCGAGATCTCGAGCCGCACAATGTTTGAGAACGAATCAAACAGTCGGGGCCAGTCTGGACCTGTCGCCAATGCCACGCTGCCTTCTAGTGGGTTCGTGTACGTGATCTGGAGCATGGCAACACGGCTGCTGTCCGCCGTGGAGAAAGTATCTGCGTCTGGGATCGTCACTGTGCGAATCGACCGCTCGCAGCGGCGACGCGCGAGCGAGCAAACGCCAGCCAGGATGTGCACACGCAGGCGAGACGCGCGAGTCGACGCGTGAACACCACAATAGAGAAGTCTTGCAAGAGCGTATGCCATCCATCCGGTGGTGGCGCGAGGAAAGTGAAGATATAGTCTCGAAGCTCCACGGGCAGCGGCCCCAGCGACTGTGGCGCTGCGACAGGTTCCATTCTGTGTGAGCTGCTGGGTCCAATGGGTTTTCAATTGTCAATGGAAAGCAAGAAAGAGAGAGAGACACAGACAGAGCCCATCGTGTGGGACTCAGTCCATCCACGCAACCGTCATATCCATATCCAGGAACCTGCATACCCCAAAGGATCGCGCGGTCCCAGAAGAGAAATGTCCCCACTCAGACTCAGACCAAAACCGACTCAGATCTAACTTTCTTTGGCATTTTGGACCAGAGAATCAGATTGAGAAAATCTTGGCGAAATGACCAAGCGTGACCGCACAGGGGACGCCCGCGCCATCCTACGCTCGTCCTCCTTCGCGCCAATGCCCCACAACGCCACGATCGCTTCTCTACCGATGCCATGTCTCTGTGTGGTGCTGCGCCACCTTGTGGGCGACGGCGCATCGCCCGACGCACTCTACCCCGTGCCGTTCCCGCTCGCGTCCTGGCATCGCGCGCTTGCCCCGCTCGTGCTCGTGGGCCGTGAGTGGCGCGTTGCGGCCGTACGGCTGATCGCACACACGGCGCAACACGTCTCGCGCATCGACGTCACGGCGGCTATAGCCCAGTCGCAGTCTCCTCATGCTCTGAATGGAACTAGCTTTGCCTGTATCGACTGCAAGCCGTCGGCGACCGACCTGCGGCTCGTCATGCGAAGCGTCGTGACCGTAGCCGACGCAAACCACCACCCTAACCAATCTACTGAGACTTGGTTTACGCTCCCGTCCGACTATGATGACGCCGTGCAGCTGCTCCAATCGAACCGCGTCGTGCGCAGCATGAAGAGTATCACGATCGACTGGCCAGTACTGCTCGCGCCGCGCACTGCGTCGCTCGTGCGTCTCGATCTCTCGCACATGCCGCTCGACTGTGTACACTTGGGCAGCGTGCTCCACTCGGCCTCTTCAAGCTGCCCGCACGTACGCGTGCTCGCCCTCCCCAAAGAAACGTCGGCGCGGTACAACGAAGACAATGAAGCGCGCGAGACAAATCTGAATGAATTGTACGGTGCACTTCAACGCTGGCACCGCGTGAACGGCGGGCTGCTGCACTTGCGGATTCCGTTTGGTCGGTTTGACGAAAACACGGCCGTGCGGCTGCTGCGGTCGCTGGTCGCGTACTGTCCCGACATTGAGTACCTCGACGGCTGGCAAGACACGTACCGACTGGACGACGACGGCCTCGCGAGCTGTGACGTGTACTGGCCCGCGCCACAGCGCTGGTGGGCAGAGTTCTGGGATACGTGCGCAAAGCTACGCACGTTCAATACGGTCGCAATGCCGTTTGATAATGGCTACATCTTTGATTGCCACCCCCAGGTCGAGACGCTTGTGGTCGCGATCGATTCCGCCAAGGCCAGGCACTACGAAGTCTCACGCGAAGCATTCATCATGCTGGCAGTACGCATGGCAAATCTTCGGCGCCTGATTCTCCAGATCCCGTTTGTGCGAGACGACGTCTGGGACCCACGGCACTGTATCGGCGATTCGTTTGTGTGTACCGTGGCCGTCCACGCGCCGCAGCTGCATGAATTCCGACTGCAGTGTGCCGACACGCGCGTGCTGTTTGAGATTGGCAGTGCGAGCATGGTCCGCTTGGAGCGGCTCGAGCATCTCGAAGTCGTCGAGCTCCAGCGTGTGCGCGAGTTTACGTACGATATGGTCGCGGAACTCTTCCGTCCCGACCGGAAAATGCGGCTCGCAATCTCGTACGCGACAGGGCAGAACTATGTCTGGTACTTGCTGCAGTCGTTGGCTCGCAGACGCTATCACGGTGTTGACGTGACGCACTTCTCACTCTCGCTCTGGTGCATTGGCACGAGTCGCCGCGACGGCGTCCAGATCCACAAAGACGACGTCGATATCGTGGCGACGCGACTCGTGGAAGGGAACGGCACCAATGTCCAGGCCCACGTGTGCACGACGCCAAGCCGACATGCGACCGCCGCACCAGGGGTCGTGGACATTGCGCATGTCGAGTACCGTCTCCACGCTCGGCTTGCACGCGACGAGTCTCGTTTGGATGAAATCGGAATCAAGGCGAGGGGCTTTTGCTTTCCAGTCTGTGACGAGGCATGCCTGACGCAAGGCCACTCTGAAAACTGATGCTGGTCGGTAAAAAGTCGGTTCGCCTTTTTCATGAGTCCGGCGTGACGAGAGACTTTTTCCATGTCGCGTGTTCTCTTCGTTCGTGTCCCACATCAGTCAGTCTACCACCAACCCGCCAACCCAGATACCAGTTTTCCATCCTGTCGAGGATATCCACAAAAGCCATTTTTGCCTCAATGGCGTCCAGCGCACGGCTGCTACGCCTAGTGTGGCAGCTTTTCATCGCCGTGCCGACTGCACAGCCACCAAAACTACCCGACGAGCTGTGGTGGTCTATTGGGTCGTTTCTCGCTGCACAACCCATGGAAGATCCGCAGAACTATGGCTGTCTGAGCGTCGCAATCTGCGAAGCTCATCTCGATATCGCCAAGCTTCCGGATCCGAAAAAGACCGAGCACCACACCTTGATAATCACGCGTCAGCACACGATCGCCGTGGTCGCAATCGCCAACACGTCGGCGATTCGTCATCTCCAGATTGCCATGGACGCCCCGCTGTACTGCTGCAGCCAGTGGCGCTTGCTGCTTGGATCGTTTGCGAATGTCGTATCACTTGATCTGTCGCGTGTCGTGGACCGTCGCGCTTGTGACGCGTTGCTTGCGGCTTCTCAGTGGTGCCGCCACGTTCGAGCGCTGGCGTTGCCCAGCCAACCGTTATCCGAAGTGCTTGCCCAGGACGTGATTGAAACCACTGCCGTTGCGTTGCGCCGCTGGCGTAAAAAGAACGGTGGCCTACGGTTCCTATCGCTTGGACGAGCGATCTACCACCGGTCACAGGGGCACTGTCTGTTTGCAGCCGTGGCCCGCTTCTGTCGCCGCATTGAGTTTCTCTATGTTCCAGAGGGCGCGGTGCTTCGAAACAACCACCCCACCGTCTACGCCGCGCTCTGGCGTTCCTGTGTAAAGCTGCGCGACTCGAACTGCTCGTTCCCAATCCGAACATGCGAAGACTTTGACGCACTAGTCGCATCCCCGAAGCCGCAGCTTGTGCACGCGTCGTTCAGTGACTTGAGGGGCGTGTACGGTCATCCGTCCGTGCTGTTGGCGTTTGCCAGAGCGTTTCCGTCGCTTCGGTCGATTCGCCTGCAAGCACATTCGGAGCAGAATGGTCAGGTGTCCGATACCTTTATTCGCCACGCACTGTTGTCTTGTCCACGCTTAGAGAGCGTGGCGATAGCAGCGGCGACGTCGAGCCATATCCATCCGAGTCATCCTTTTGCAGTATTTGCGAGCTGGTACACGCCACTGGTCTCGACGCTCGGGGTCGTGGCGTTAGCGCGGTGCGCGCGCATTAAGGTTCTCCGTGTCGAGCGCGTTTCGATGGCGCGTGATACGCTTGTCGACATTGCGCACGCCATGCTATTCGAGAGCCCACAAGCCACGACGCGAAGCATCGAGCTGACCGTAATCCACTTTGATTGGCGCACACTGTCACGATTTCTCGAGTTCTGGAAGACGGTATCGATCGCAGCGCTGTCGAAACGGCGTTTCATGCTGCGCGTGCGGAATCGCGATGCTCGTGTCAACGAGCAGAATCGTGCCTGTGACAAGGCTCGTCTCCAAAGGCTCGTGCACGACGTGAAGGAACGGCTCCCTGATAACAACGTGCTGCGTCTTCGGATTGACTTGGTCTCGGATAAAGCGAATCTGGTCGTGGCGGCGGTCGCAGTCTTTGTGAACACGACCACGGGTCTGGATGGCATCTTCATTGACGGTATAGAATCCAGCCCGTAGCTTCTCGAATCCAAACGAAACCACTCACGTTCGCAATGCGGGGAATAGAAGGCAATGGATGGGAATTCTATCGTTACTTTATACGAGTACAACCATGACTGCTGCGACCGCAACGGCAGCCGTCGCCATGGCCGCACTGGCGCGAACGCCCGCGGCGCCGCTGACTTGGACGCCGAGCTTTTGGCATTTCTCCACGAGGCTCATTTGGTTTTTCTTGAACACGTCGCGCAGATTGTCGCCGTTGAATGTGCAGTCGGGCATGGCGGTCACGGCGGCCGTAAGTGCGTTGATGCAGTCCCTGTTCTTTTCACACGTCGCCCTGTTCTCGGCGTCCGTCTTGGGTGTCGTCGAGGTCGTGTCGGTCTGGAGCGCGTAGCACTTGGCGTTTGCTGCGAGCAGCTCGGGCTTGGTGGACGCGGCCTCGCTCTCGGCGATCGTACACGGCGCGGCGTGCGTGGCAGCCACGGCCAGCGCGAGCGCGGTGACGACTGAGAGGAGCTTCATGCTTGTGGGGGGTTGGAGGAGATTGAGGAATGCGGCTGATGGTGCTTGACTGGATGGCTGTGCCACCAGCCTTTCAGTGGAGGAGAGAGAGTGGCGGTCCCCATTACTCACTGCGTAATGATGCATCGAAAGATGGCCATGCGGCGTGTGATATATGTGCTTCTAAATCATGCACTCAGTACATTGTGTGTTCGAAAGTTAATAAGGCACTGTTGTCTCAATGTACTATAATACGTACAAGGGAATTGATGTGGCGAGTCACACTGGATTTGCCTCAGCATTAGTGGTACTGGGCAAGGACCCGGTCTAAGCGCTTGGACACTTCTTGCCGATGGCCAGCAACGAGCTCGAGAATCGCACGTTCGTGGCGAATCGTTGCTGCCTCTAAGCGGTCATGCTCTCG